>NJDD01005542.1:0-28815 GCA_002245505.1 Calephelis nemesis
GGGGGGGGGGGGCAAGGGGATCAGTACTGTTGCCTATGAACACATTCAACTTGCTGTGATACGCATAGTTTTTGAAAAAATTAGGTGGTCCAATGAAAGAGCCGGTCCAATGATCGCAACCTTCCCCTACTACCATATCACACATGATTAGCCCAAGTTCTTACTAATTATTCCCACAATGCGATAGATAGTGGTGGTATATCTCCCGCAACACTGTTTTTATTAAAAAAAAGAAAAAAAACCCTTTTGTAAATGCCAGACCCGGAAATGGAATCCGTCGTCTCATATAGTCAATGGTAACACCGATTCATAAATGAGATTCATTCATAAATGAACACGGTCGGTGCTATAGTGCACATGCTCCAGACCACAGCGACGTTAAAAAAATCAATCCTGAAAAAGTAAATCCTGAACCAAATCCTAGTTACTGAGATAGACAGAATAATTCGTACACCCACAGTCTAGAGAGAGCTAGGAGACGCATGCAAGGTCTCAAGAGTAATTATTGAAATCACATCTTTATAATCAGGAAACCGTATTTTAATGTGTGAGGCCAGCAAACTAGCACACGACTCTCCTAATGCTAAGAGACAACCATGGCCTATAGGCACCATAAATGTTACAGGTGCGGCGCTGTCCTGTGCCCGGGATGCTACGCCTATTGTACATGTCTACCGGCTATCCTACCCCCCGGATCGGAATAGTCGGACAGAGCATAATCATGCAGACAGGAATAGCCAAGGCGGTGTATTCCGATTCAGGTTGCTGCACATCATTCTACCACCAGTGGCTTTGTTGCTAATGGCTTATTTGTACCAGAACTTACCTCTAACGACTACCTGTAAGAGAGGCTGATGGTCTATTCTACATAGCGGAACCGGACCAATACGGGGAAAGACCAACATTGTTCCTTTTAGCTCGTTCTGATTTCCGTTGTCACTGACTTGATTCTGAAGCTAGTCTTCGCGATTGCGTAGCTAGTGTAGTATGCCGCAACCTTTTGCTCTGCAGATCTTAAAATAGATACCACATAAATTGTAGCATTTTTTCCCTAAATAACCACTGACACTTTGACAATATACATTACAAGGCTTGCTAAAGAAGAAAAAGGTTGGTAGAGATTTACAATGATATGTTAGAAGCCAGTTTAAGGCTAGCGGTAGACAGATAGTTGCCAGTTTTCTAGCAGCCCTTAAATTAATAATAAAGTGGCCAAGTGGGGGTCGGACTCGCCTTTGAATTATTATGTAATATAATTTTGCGGTTTATACGTAACTCATTATTTTTGTCGTACCTAATGTATGCAAAATTTTATGCAAATATTTGACATATTTGAGAATGAAAAGTTTCATACAAAATTTCATGTCCTATTTTTATTTTGATTTGGATTTTAGGGATGACATTTTGAAAAACGTCGGAATATGTAACTTATTATTTTTGACGTACTCAATTGTTACGAAATTTTATGCAAATGTGTCCAAGAAACAAGCTTGTTCGTAAAAAAATATTCCTTGTTTCATATCCCTAGATGCTGCAGCAAGATTTGTTTCAAGTTTCCAGCTCTCAGGGTTCGGGTTTTGCGATTACATAAAATTGTCATCCCCTATTGCAGTCCTTTGGAGTTGAATTATTGAAAACTGTTAAATTCTACTCATTTTTTGCGAAAGCAATGCACACAAAGTTTCATGCTATGTCCAAGAATTTAAGTCATATAAATTTTAATCCTCTGATTCACTTCCTTGGGGGTTGAATTTTGGAAAACGTTGGAACACATAACTAATTATGTTTTTTACACATTTTATACAATTTTCCGAAAAGAATAAGTTTCCTACAAAATATTACATACACTCTTAGAAGGTTGAATTTTGAAAAATCATTTCTTAGTGGATGCCTAAGTTACAAGAGGAATCCGTGTGGAAAAAATTACGAATGTAAAGATGTGTTATCTTTCATTTAATTTTCGCTGATGCTAGTATTTCTACACTCGACAACTGAGCAACTCGGATGCTTTATTGCATCAGGCATGACTTTACGGAAATCCATTGTAACAGATGTAGAATTTGCTTTACTTTGCTAATTCCGCGTAAGTAGTGTAATTGTTGTGGCAAGAAGTCTTCCAAATGACAAAGAATGTGACATGCCTACCCAACATTCCCACCGCCCACGGTTAAATTTCTACTTGACTAACGGCAAAATGCTAACGCGAATGTCAAAACCTAAAGAAAGAAAGAAATCTGAAGTGCATACAAAAATAGAACAGGACATCTAACTTTTTATTCCTTTTTTAATTGCACCTAAGTCGAAGAAACTTAGAAGTTACCACAGTCAAGTTTTAAAATTAAAAGCAAAACAGGCAGGCTAATACACTTTTTTGTTGATTTCAATAGTATTATTATAATAAAAACCAATGATTTTATTCATGTTTTATTTATTCTCTATCAAAGACATTTTAATAAAAATACAAATTATAATTGTAAATGTAACATGATGTCTAGGACAACGCTGCTGCTGCCAAGTTGCTCTGCACACCCGCATTTTTCATGGTCTGAAAATAACATTAGATTAAAGAACGCTATTTGAAAAAGTAAAAATAAAAACATTAGATTACTCAGTATCTTCCGTTTTTTATGATAATGGAAGGCAAACAAGCAGACTAATATCTTAATGGTAAGAAATTCACCCCGCCTAGAGATAACAAAGGTGGTAATGGTGCGTTGATATCCTCAGGCCGGAATATTAGGACTGAAGCAAAAGTAAGTTTACTGATTTCTTTACCCTCCAAACCGGAACACGTTAACAGCAGGTACTCACGTTATGGCAGCTGGCGGGAATAAGTAAGGCGGTGGTATGTACCGTTATACGGTAATAATTTTCAGTAAAAGAGCGTAGTTATTCTTTAAGGTCGGCAGCGTGTCTGTGGGATCTCTCGTTTATGGATGCTTGTGAGTGTCGATGTTTGTTTACGATTAGGTGACCCAACTCCCAGCTTACTTACACCTTCCTCTGTTCCTATGACCATTTGTATGCTTAAATCATTAAAACTACGCAACTGATTTGGATTCGTTTTTTTTAAATAGATAAAGTAATTGAAAAGGAAGTTTATAAAGGAAGATATATGTATATTTCATAATCGTGCGAAACCGGGCGGTCCACTAGTATATAATAAATATGCAGTAGCGTATCTTACCCGGGTACGCAGTGGCACAACACTCTACCACTAATGTTGCTGCTGAATGACCTGCCAGAAAGAAGCGACACAAACGTACATAACTTTACATACGGTTTCGTAGTTTATTATAATGTTGTCTCTTTAAATTGTGCTTTAATAACTGAACCCGAGGATCGAAACCGAGACCTCATGTTGAGTACTACACCAGACCATCAGATCACAGAGGCGATGGTTGCGAATTATGCAGAAAATTAAACAAAAATTATACATACCTACCAACTTCCCCTTTATTAACAATTTTATTAAAGCGGTGGTGAACAGGTACCTAGGCCTAACGACAATTCAATTTGATGTTTTGTTGATAAATTAGGTGTGATCACGGCATATAGCCACCTCAATATCTAAAAACATGTTAATCTTTCAACTAAATAATAATAACAAATCTGTATGCAACATTTGCTCATACAGGAAAGGAATAATATGTAAAATAAAGTTAAGTAGGTACTCGTAATTTAAGAAATCGATTTTTGTTAATGTCCATTAAATATATTCCAAAAAATTAAGCCTTATATAAATATGGAATTTATAGCAACAGCTATAATATCAAGATGCGAAAGCTATACTACCTAGATGCGAAATATATTTACCTATTTTTTGGGGTTCAACGGCATGAGTCTGATGCTCAAAACAAATTTTAAGTTTTTACCTAAACTATTGCACAAGGTGTAGGTTCCTTGTACAAGATGTACCTTATGCAATAGTTCAGGTAAAAATATCCTAACACAGATTTTACATGGCGAGCAATAAAACACTTAACAAAGCAAGAAACATTTGCAGATTTAAAGAGGCAAATTAAATCTAGGCAAGTTATGTTTTTGTCAAAACAAATGCTGATTTAAATAATTTAAAAAGAATCAATTTTCACTTTGATTTTTGTGTCAATTAGAATTTAACAAATGTTGAAGTTTAGATATACTTTTTGGTCTATTTATTTGTATTTTTTGATTTACAATGACAGTGAACTTCGATTGGAAATATTGCACTGTTACTCTATACAAATCTATGCTCTAAAAGGTATATTTTTAAATATTCATTACCTTTATCATTATGGAAAGTTACTTTACTCTTTGGTACTAACTGCTAAGTCAAGTAGCGCGTCTCTTAAGCTCAGAACAATAATTAGTTATTGTTCTGAGCTCTGAAGTGATAAGTGACAGCTCATAGAGAAGCGACCATTGTCACAACTCTCCTCGGTCTCCCCTACTCTTGATGCGTTGGCACGTCCTACGTATACTTTCCATTTCATCTCACAGGCGTACTTGTATGAAAAGGGTACCTACGTAATGAATGTGGAGGAAGGCAGAAAGGTCTGCAAGGATCGTGAGATTTAGCACTCGATACTCTCTGCATATCGCGCAAGGGACTTGGCGTGAAGATACACATATATATATGTGTGTGTATATAGATTGGCGTAGGTATCTCTCTATTTCTGTGACCTAAGGGCACATTTCTAAGTTCCATTTTTGATAATAACTAGCCAAATCAAATCTTTAGCCTGAATTCTATGTCGTTGAAATTAAATTGGAGAATTTTCTATATAGAACTATACAGACTGACATTTAAATAAATAGTAACATTTTCTTTAATTTATTTATTACTGTAAAAAAATTCGAATGAAAACTCACGAAGTTTAGCCTATCCTTATAGGAAAAGGCCCTAACCTACATTGATCTAATACGAGCTGTTGATAGCATAAACCATATTTTATAATTAGTTCACGATGACAGATTGAAAAAAAATAGAAAAACACAGGACAAATTATTTTTAATTAATTGAAAAAATGGTTATTTATTACACCGTTTTTTGCAGACAAATCTATGTCAACGTGTTGGCTTTGGTGTTTGCAATAAATGAGCGCTTGAGTTGATATATATTTTTTTTATTATCCAACCCCATGAAAGCAACCGACATCGACATACCCATAGATTTAGGTGTAATAGATAAACAATTAAAACAAGTGACCAAAAAAATATGCCTACGTGTTTTTTTTATGATATCGGAAGGCAAACAAGCAGACGGATTTCCTGATGGTAAGAAATTCACGCCGCCTAGAGACACCAAAGGTGGTAATGGTGTGTTGCCAACCTGGGGCCGGGATGTTAGGCCTTGAGCAAAAGTAAGTTTACCGACTACCTTACCCTCCGAACCGGAACACGTAATGACGTTATGGCGGCAGGAATAGGCAAGGCGGTGGTACCAATCCGGGCGAGTCGCTGCTAAACTCTACCACCTAGAACCTACATCTACGTGTTAAACCTACGTGTGAGTGAATTGTTTATGTGTGAGTTAAAAAAGGGTTGTCATTAGGCTACTTACGATAACTATATCGATAAATAAATCCACAGTTGGATGTTTATGTAAAAGAACTAGCTAGTTAATTAATATGTCTCGTATTGATCAGGGACCACATTGGAGAACGGACATTCGTCTGGTAGTTCGTCAAATATTGGCCTTGTTTAGCACTACTACCATAGGTCCTACTAGGTAGTAGATTTCTATGTCTCTCCCGTGTTTTTGTGTCACCATCTTAGCTTTTTTCCCAGTTAGAGCGTAGGATAATCATTAGAAAAATAATGTGAAATATCGTCGGGCAACACAGATTGCAAAGGACGAATGCCTATATTTTTTATTATTTTTTTAGACAGTCAACAAGCATACGACCCGTTATAAAATAGTTAGGGACAACCGTGGACTATAGAAGCCAAAGATCCTAAAAGTGCATCGCTATCCCGTGGCCAGACTGGTAGGCTTGTTGTACCCCAACCCTTCGCACCCCAACAGTACACGGACACAACAGCTGGAGAAGGTAAGGGGGTGAATTCCAAACCGGCAAGTGGCTGCACATCACTCTACCACCAGAGATCTTGTTGATAATAACTCATGTAAACTATGCTCGCTTCTTACTTGCTTTTTGATAGGAAGGAAATGGTCTATGATTCTTCGACACCAGACTAACGAGGGGATAACAACAATTGGATATCTATAGGCGATAGTTGTCTCTTCTCATCAGGAATACCAACTGCTTGTTTGCTACCTTATGATATAAAGAAAGAATGTAGCTGTACGACGAAATGTAGCTTAGTCTAAAAATAAAGAAGTTATATTAAAAATAAAATGTATTATTTATTTTCCTATAATTGACATCAAGCTTACATAAGTAAGTCCAAACTTTGAAAGTGCCGCATCTGTAATAAAATATATTGAAGCCTGGCTTGTAGTCTAGCCGTCAATACCATTTGCGTAATGTCTCATATTATTATGTTCATTTTTACTTGAAGTCCATCCGTCTCTGTTTAAAAATATCTTACTAAAGAATTCCTTGAGAATCAATAAGAACAGAAATTTAAATTAAAAATATTTCAAGTTACATGACCGAAATATGTAACGAATTTAGCAGTTGTATTTTAATTGTCTTAGGACTATTAAATCAAACAAAGCTGAAAAACTCCAGCTTTTTCAATAAATCCATCGAAACTCTTAAGAAATTTTAGAAAAAAACTATAGTTATAAATATAACGACTAAATTTGATATCAAGTATTCATAAAAAGATTTATTTAGTTAGCACATCTCAGCCTTAAGTAGTAATGTATTTAATGCAACATAATTTGGCTAAACAGCTAATATTGACGTTCATCGATATATATATGACGTCACCGCTTTGTCAAGCCCTAGCGTAAACAAACAATTTACTATTATATTCTATACATATCTTGGTTAATTCTATTTAAATTTACAAAGTACACTTATATAAACAATGCAAATAAATATGTTGTAAAAATAGCTTTTCTGGGCATGTTAATAAAAAAAAACTGACAAAACACAGTTCTAAATATTCCAACAACAAAATTATATTTACATGTGAAACGTGTGCATGTTGGGATTGTTTCATGTCAAAAATTGTGTACAATAAGGAATTAAATATATAAATAAAATAAGTAATAGAAATGTTGACCGCTAGAGAGTAATCTTCACCTGATTTCTTATAACATACCTACTATGCTACGCTCGTTTAGTGCCTTTCGTGAATGGATTGGCAATGTCTGCAGGAACAGCAGTATGTAATGTGATTTTCCTTTAGAACTTTTTCTTTTTTTGAGGCTTCTTCTTCTTAAGCTCTTTGCGAAAAAACGGTATTTTGAAATGGTTCTATATTAATATATATATAATACATAATGCCAAAACTTTGGACCCCTTTTTACGAAAATTGCGCGGACGCAGGAGCATAAAATTTGGCACACTTATAGCTTATGTGTAGGAGAAGTGCAGAACGCTAATATTTTTCAATAATAATGCATATAAAGTACATTTAATCAATAAATAAAACATTACCTACACTATCATACATTTGACACACACAAACAAATACATTGATGATAACGATAAAAATCACAGATGGCGCTTTAGTAGGTAGCGGAAGTTTAGTACGTAGCTGGTCTTGAGAAATGACGATGGCGTTCTTATCTACAAGATCTTAAAATTTATTACCAATGGGCGAGCACTAGTACTACTTAATATTTCTTTACCTGGCAGATCGTGAAAGGCAAGCGTACAATGTGTTATTACCAATTATACCACTGGTGGTAGAATAGTGCAGCAACTTGCCTAGGTAGGGATCTACCGCCTTATCTGTTCTTATAAGTAATGGTTATCTTTTACCAACAAGAGAACCGTGTGCTTCTTCGCTATCTTTTCACAACAGACCTTCAAAAACATAGTTTCCTTATACTGCAACAGATTACTGCTTAATAGCAATTTATTAAATTTGATTAAGGAATTACTTGCATACCTGGTTTAGTGTAATCAGGTGTGAAGATAATTCCTTAATCAAACTCCTGAACAATTTTACTAAGGTAAATTATTTTACAAATCTTATCAAGGATACCAAATTGCAACTTTGTTCTACTTCAATATACTCTAACTTCTTAAACACGCTTTTCTCAAACAATTTTGAAAAGTAATATTTGTTTATTTAGCATGAAAAAGCCGAGCACAGATATATCCATTCATAGGTATACAGGTACATGTACTGGAATCCGTATAAAGGTTTGCCTGTACTGGAATTGACCGCTTTGCGTCCTATCCTGCTGCCATAATTTCGGTAAAATCAGTGCCTACTTTTGAAGTGTTCTACATGAGTACGAGTATGTAGGCTACGGTAGACGTACTTGTACAACATCTCAGCCTAGGGGTTGCATCACAATGTTAACACTTTTGGTGTCTATAATAGGTAACCTTTGTTGTTTACCATCAAGGTAAGGTTCGACTCTTTTATAATAAAAAAAAAACGTTTATCACATATTTATTTGATCAAATTTTGAATATGTAACAAACAAATAAAAATACTGTCTAAAAAACTAGCCGTAGCAGTGAAGTAGAGTTGCTGTCTACTGTAAGTCGTTACCAAGATATGTTATCAGTTTTGGATTGGAAAACTATTTTATAAATTAGCCTCTATTTAATCTACAATCCTTAATCAAAAATTTTGTAAATTCTGTTGTAAACATGACTCCGTTTAGACTTAGATCGACTTTTATTTGATCTTACTTTAAGCACCCTCTAAATCTGTCTTTCTTTAAGAATATGTAGCTTAATAAATTCTGCCAATCATTTAAAACAATTTTAATAAATGACATAATTCATATTCTTTTTAATTTTTGTTTAACAAACAAATACAAAGGTTTCATTCGACGTTAAAATCGTCAAGTATAGAAAGTGGCGCCATCTAATAGTTGTCATACGAAATTCCATCTAATAGTTGTCTTAATAGTGATATCGCGATCTTTGGCCACTCTATGCCGCATCGGAGAATGTGAGCGGGGTGCCGAGCGGAAATCCGCCGCGGAACAGTGGGCGTTGCTCTGTACGAAATTTATGCAAGCGATGATGCAGCGATTGCGCTGCGCCCCGTCCCGTCCTGTTTCAAATGGCCGCTATCCTGTACTCGTATTTTAGTATTTGTTTGAATTAATAAATTTTTATTTTTTATTAATAAATCAAATCAACTTAAGGCCAATGAATTATCAAGACACTGGTGTCCCAAACATTATATTTAGTAATGCTACTAAATTTAAGCTACCATCAGTCCAAAAAACTCTGGATGAATATATTAAATTAAGTGCAAAGGTTTGACGACTTTGGTCTTCAGTTAGATACGCAAATATATATAAAAAATAGTACAATAATCCAAGGAGATTCATTGAACTTGAACTAAGCGAGGAAATAAAGGGATTTGACATTTAAGACATCTCATTTTACGGCCGATATTAATAACCTATCTTCAGATAAAGATAGGCCTTCTATAGGTTTTTAGCTAATGTATTTTTGTAATTTATTGAAGAATAACATCGATTACCTAGCAACTGATCCAAAATAGCACGGTCTGTTAGATAGGTTATTAATATTTGCCGTTAGCCGATAGGGCTTATACTGTTACTATTTAATCTATGTCTAAACAAAATCGAGCTTTCCAAGAGTGTTTACGTCAGTTTCTAGCAACGTAAGTTCTTTGAATATCCCGCTTAACTTACATCATAAAACCGAAGAAATTTTTTAAGAGATCTTCCTACCAGAATTTCAACGGAACTGTTGTAATTGGTTAGCGGTCGACAGGGTCGAAACTGTTCAAATAATGTGTGACAGCGTTTTGAAATTTCAGCGGATAAATTTCAAAACGCTGTGTCTCAATCTCCGTCTAAGGCTTATTTATTTATATCAGACATTTTATCTACAGCTTGTTAATAACTTGCAAGTTTTTGTAAATTTTTAATTAGTCTGTTGATCCTAACACCCCTTCGCAAGTGAAACTCAACCACGGCACTTGGCAGTTCTCACAGGGCAGGCCTTTTCGAGCAACGCGTTTTACTAATTACAATCGCGTAAAATACTGCGGATAATGTAAGCTATCTTTCGCAGTATGGTTGTTACTTTAATTGTTCCTTGCAGAAACAAATTTCTTATTGTCTAACTCACTCAAAAGACAATCACATGTCAGGGTCGTAACTCACATGTTCAGCACTCCACACGGGCAATACGTTCAAAATCAAGCTTTTAACTGCGGACAGTTGTTTAAGCGAGACACTTCAAACTTATGTAAATTCTCTCGTCCATCATGAGGATGAATGCAACAATTTTGACCTTGGTCTCAAAGAGAGAATACTTCTAAAAGACCGAGATAATGACTCGAAGAATTTTGAGCGAGGAGAATCCGTAAAATTTATATCACTGGCAAGAAATGGGAGTTCCCAAAATCCTTTTCTATATAATTACATGTTACCTATCCAATACCTTTTCCCAAAATAACACCGTTAACATTTCCAAATCTCGAAAGAAAAGTCTCAAAACCACAAGAACCAGAGAAAATGACCATAAATATTACAAAAATGTTAAACGACGACGACGTGGTATAGAAGTACAGATAGTACAGAAATGGAACCTTTTAGTCACCTGCACCTATTTTTAACCACCTACGCCATATGGATTTGTTATGATATTGACATGTCTGTGTGTATGTATGTGTGTCTGTCTGTGGTAGCATAACTTTTGAACGGATAGACTTATTTAAATTTGAATTATTTTGTTTCAAGGCTGAAGTGATCGAAACAGTTCTCAGTTTACTAGGTGGTAGAGTTTAGCAGCGACTCACCCGGATTGGTAACACCGCCTCACCTATTCCTGCCGCTATAACGTCGTGACGTGTTCCGGTTCGGAGGGTAAGGTAGCCGGTAAACTTAATTTTGCTCGAGGTCTAACATCCCGGCCTCAGGTTGGCAACGCACCATTACACCTTTGGTGTCTCTAGGCGGCGTGAATTTCTTACCATCAGGAAATCCGTCTGCTTGTTTGCCTTCCAATATCATAAAAAAAAGCTACATTATATCTGTTAAATTATTATATATAAATAATATAATATATTAAAATATTATATTCAATATAAAGAATATACTTTTCCACAAATTTTATAAAGTTTTATTCACATTGAATATATTTTATAGTTAGCACAAAGATTTACACGTATATTGACTTGAATATGCAACACGCACACAAACACGCACATGGATAACGCAAACTCAAACGCTAACATGTAACTAGATAAATCTTCACTGTTGACTGAATATTTATGATTTTGTCAAGCAATATTACTAGAGATCATCTTCATTTGTACTTCTTCGTCTTCTTTATTTCTTCTTTTTGTTACGTTAAAGTGATCTTCTATTTCTTGTAAAGTCTTGTCTTTAGTTTCAGGAAGTATAAACCATAAAACAATTAGAGCAATTCCCATAAAACCACCAAACACACCAAAAGTTCCATAAACTTTAACGCTGCGCAACAAAAACGGAGTAACTTGCATTGCCAACATTAAACATAATGCCAACATAAAACCACCAACACTCATACCAACACTTCTGTGAGCTAGAGGGAAGATTTCACCAAATACAACTATAGGTATTGGTGTACACCCTAAATTAGACAAGATGAAATATACAACGAACATCGATATTGATATAACTGGTCTATTTATGATGAATCCTTTAGCACACAAATATAAATACAAGCATGTGGAAAATAGGACAAATAAAGCTGCAAACCCTGTAGTAAACAGAATTGAACGTCTTTTAAACATTTTGACAAGACATGAAGAGAAAAGAATACTTGCTGTTATTATAATATCAATGCCGAGGGTATAGTTAATAGAATTTGATTTTTTTTCAGTAACTTCTTCAATTATTTGCAAAGCGTAAGCAGGAAAGATATGTCTTCCACAAGCATCTAATAACACGACGCAAAATGCAAAAATAATACATGGCTTTATAAAGTCTGGTTGAGCGAACTTCTTAAAAAAACTAACAGCTCTTTTAAAGCATGATATTGTTTGTGTTTGATTTGCAAACCTATCTTTTTGTGCTTCTATCAATTTTTGTAATTCGTCTAGAGAATCATCGGATTTTCCTCTTAGCCAAAGAAAAGCTTTTTCACATTCAGCGAAACGTTTCTTTGATGCCAAATAAGGTGGACTTTCGGGCCAAGTAAGGTTTATTATCATCGACAAACTGATAGGGACTAAGGCCATCAATGCAATATATCTCCAGGAAAAAAAATATGCTAAGTAATGTACTATCATATTCCCTAAAAATACTGCAGCCGTTTTTAAATTAAGAAACATTCCACGATTCTTCGGGCACGTATATTCTGCGACCACAACAGCTCCCACACCGAGTGTTGCTGCTGCTGTTAATCCTCCTAAGGCTCTACCAATCAGCAGTACTGGGACACTGTTAGCGAAGTACACGCATAACCAGCCCAATATACCCGGTACCATTAATATAGCATGTGCGGTTTTGCGCCCAAACGATTCCAAAAATATTGATGCTATTAACAATCCAGGTGTTCCTGCAGTCCCGATAATGGAAGCTGGAGCAAAAAGATATTTTTTTTATTAGAAAGGCAAACAAGTAGACGAAGTTCTTTGCAAGCAATAACATTAGCAAATAATTATTAGTAGCAAAAAAATAAGCAAAAGTACCTATAACTCTTCTATTTTATGCAGAGGCATGGGCGAATATAACAACTACTTAAAACCAAAGGCAAAATAAACCCAGGTCTATAGCAGCTTTTAGTATTTTGTGCAGATTTATAAAGGTCATATTATGGTATTTCGGCTCCTTATCGAAACATATAAGTTGAGTCACCTAAACTGGTATTTTTAAATAATGCTCGACTGGTTAAGATTCCAATACCTTGACCGAAAAAGCTTTGTGATTGTTTTTGTGGAATTAAAGTGTTTAGTTTTACATAAATATACCTATACAACAATAAATTTAATAGGGTTAAAAGTTGTTTTATGTACTCTACGAACTACATAAATTTATTAGAACAAAGATTAGTAGGTACGTATTATTGTAAAAGAATGCGGAAAACAGCAAATCATCCTCCCCTATCCAAATCCAAAATCACAAAGAGAAAGTACTTACTAACCCAGGAAGCGACGTACAAGTCAACCTTTATTTCTGATTCAGGAGAGAGGATGGCCTGCAGCAGGACAGAAGAGTAGCCAAGAAGCATGCCCTGCACTAGCAAGTTAAGTAGTACACCCATCACGACCCATGTCTGAAACCATTTATATAAACTAACGTTAAGAAATACACATGGTGTAAGATGTCTAGCAACTGACTTTTGTACCAAGACAACATCAACATCTGCTGTACTTTTATGCACCTTGTTGTACAGAAAAAAATGCACTGAGAGGGTTTGAAGTGATAGCCTGAGATGTACAGTAGTAAAACACTCGTTTCCACCATCCGTTTTCTTTTTCTTGACTTTTGTCTGCGGTCCCTTCGTTCCTGAGCATTAGCATTTACGGTATTGACTCTTGACACCTCGCCAACGCTACCAGTAAAAACTTTACCAAACCTTAATCAAGACAACAAACATTCCTAGATGTTCTTTTGAGACTCGGTCACATTACAACAATCCGCCCTATAAACTAATGAGTAATTTTCATTACACTTAATCTACCAAATTACTCTTAGAACTAGGTACTACTTAGAAGTCCACTAATTTTAACTTTTACTAAAAATAAGTCACATCTTTATAATAGACTTAAATTACATTAACCCTTGTTTTTGGCATTAGAATAAATAATTGTATGCTGTATGGCAAATAGTGCATTCTGATCATCGGCCCCACAAACGCTAGAGGCGATTCTTAACACCCATTGCATATTTATGTGCTAGGGAAGTAAAACTTGCGATGCTCCACGCTGTGGAAGGAAGGAAGGAAGACAAAGCTGGCAATATTCGAATCTGAGGACACGTTAAAATGAAGTCATAAACACTATCAAGGACATGCCATCGGATAAGTTACTGGTTTAAGAAGCTGTATAATATTGCTCCAATAAGTAGAGAAGAATGGCTAATTGGAGCACCGCAATCCATTAAGCTAGAGAATGTTATATGGTTCACTGATGGATCTAGGAAAGATGGAAAAACCGGAGCGGGCGGGTGCGGCCAATAGTCAAAACCGCTGCTATTCACACAAACATAGGCATTGTGATTCTATCGGATTTTAAAGGCACTGCAATCTATAGGATTTGATTCAGTCCTAAATATGCTGGGTGAAAACAAGTAACGGAAGTTGCAAAAAGTACTTCTAGGAGCTTGCTCAAAAGTGGACTCGTCAAGAAAGTCTATCAAATTGGTAAAAAACCACAGGCCAAGAACATCCAAAGGCACTCGTTGCAGGGTTTAACGCCAAATTTTTCTCGATTGCGATCAGTGTGCATCGGAAAGAGCTTAGGATCTTGGTTCGAACTATAATAGACCACTGCGGGCTAAACAAACACCTTAGCAAGATGAGCCTTGCAGAGACTAAGGTCTTGCCTTGAAGCCTAAGAGAAGGTAATGCCGTCCTGCTATACATTTATACGGGCTAGAAGTAGGCATCTGGGGGTGGGGGGCACTAAATAAATTCCCAAGATTTTAAGCTGATCAATCCCTAGGGCATTACACAGTTCTTAGAAACTGTCGAGCTTGCGATATTAATCTAAGCTTAACGAGTACGAGCTGTGATCACAATAGACCTAGATGGCAGAGATTGTACTAGATAGTAGTATGGTACCTCGGGGTAGCTCTACACGAACTTTTAATAATAATATGTACATTACACTATACTAGTTCAAACAGCCGTTTCGAAACAACAGTTAAGAAGAGAATACGTCTTCAGTAGTTCCACGGGGACTAGCATACCATCTACAGCACCGACTGCGGTAAAGTAGGCCTTCTCTCATAGCATAAGATCTTCCCAATCTGCTTAGTAACTTTTTGTTACAGCGCCAAACGGAGCCACGTCTGACCTTTGGTTTGACTGAGCTTTCCTTCGTCGAATTGATTACAGGTTTTAAATCCGTGATATTTACGCCTTTGTACATAACGTAATCTCCTATTTGCTATCGGTGATATTAATTAGCAATACTTTAATTCTATCCTTTAATTGCATTCTCACGTATTGCTTGCAAGTGCACTTGGAGTTGTTGCAATCTTCTTTTAAGTCAAGTAAAAGAAAGAGACAACTAAAGTACGAGCTGTCAGATTTATTTGTATGCATCATGTTTAACAATCGTACACACTATACTTCGGTTTATATAGAACTAGCTGTTGTGTGCGTGGTCAAGGGGGACAGGAACATTTTTTTGGATAGAAACTATCCTATGTGTTAATCCAAGTTACCCTCTATGTGTGTACCAAAATTTTATGAAAATCGGTTCAGTATTTTTTGCGTGAAGAAGTAACAAACAAACAGAAAAATTTTCGCATTAATAATATTAGGAGGATAAACGCCCTACAATTAGATTTGTCGAAACTAATTTTGAACGTTTCAAAAATAATATACCGAAGGTTAAAATAAAGTAAATTTATTTACCTGTTTATAACTTCAAAGCCTGTTTTTTAATCTCAGAGACTGAATTGACCATTGACCTCTAAGTACACCTACCTATTTCTATGGAATTGACACATGTGAATGTCAAATTTACAAATAATGATAACTGTATTTTTTTTGCAGTGCTGTCCTATGATAAAGATTTTTCAAACCGTAAATTAATGTCGATTTTATAACCTAAAATTAACTTTAAATTATATTTTGTATTATTAATAAGCTACTATAACTGACATCGGAAAAGAGAACGTTATATCAAAGATTATTTTTGTATTTAAAATACATAGCGTACTTCCGAAGTGGTCCTACAAGTCTTGGTCTTCTTGAAGGAATCAAGGAAAATACTATATTTTGGTCTAATAAGGCGAGACCATATTGAAATCGAAGTCGGTTTTTTGCAATTTACTGAATTGTAAATTATGCTAACTTTTCGTCTTTCAATCTATTGAAATGTTCAAATGCGTCTGTTGTACCTGTCGTGTGCGAGTTATCAACTACTAACTGTTGTTTTTTGTAACGTTCTGTTGTATTATTGTTATACTATAATGCGTCTTGTTCTAAATAAAAACTGTACTTTTTTTGGATTCCGGGAGTGCCGGCAGAAGTGAAAACTTGGATATTAACGTTGTGCATTTTTGATATTTTGTAATGGTTAGGGAATCCTTTTGCACTAATTGCTTTAATTATCAGTATGTAAGTACTATCATTTATGTGGTAGAATACGATATTCATTGACATGACGAACACGACAAACAAACATGACTACACGAACATTCGCGCAAGCGTCCTGCGACGTCTTACGAATTTTCGATCAGATCACGTATCCTGATGCGAGTTTAGAAGTTTTTATCCATTCCAAAAAAGTGCGTAACGCCGCTAAAGAAGTTTTCACTTCAAAAATAGTCATGGGGCCTGGACTAATTACAAAAATTTATCTAATCCTTAAATTAGCAAATCTTATGCTTGTATTATAGGTGCTAAACAGGGATACTAAGACATGGATATACATGTATACCTGTATATTTTCCCCCGTGTTGGATCGCATCCTTTGTGTGAAATAGCCTTACCCCAACTACGTGAAACTTATGTCTAAAACTTATTTTAAATCGTTTTAAATCCTAATTATTTGGCTAAAGAATGCTTAGACAAGCAATGCTTTAGTCGTGATCCTCCATGTAGACTAGAACATCTGCCGTCCTGCCTACCTCCTAGCAGCCCTCAAGAATCAAGCAAAGCCGAAGTGGCTCGATACCAACAAGACCACTACTGGTGGTAGTGCTCTGCAGTTATTTGCCGGGGAAGGGATCTACCGCCTTACTTATTCCTGCCGCCACAGTGACAATGTCATATTTTAGTCCGGAGGGTAGGGCAGTCGGTAAACTTGCACAATTGGCCTATAGCCCCTACCAAGCAAAGACACACTTACAATATATATGGTGACTATACGCTGTCGTCATCTATTATCATCGGGAGATCTGCGTACTTGTTCGTTATCTTTTGCCACAAAAATTGTACAATTTGTTTGTTTGTGCTACCCAAAAAAAAAGACTTTAATACGTGAATACGAATAAGTGATAACGAAGCTTGAATGTCATTTATTTACCTACAATTATTAATTACATTAATTGAGTATTTATTCTCTCTAAATACATATGTTCCGATTTTCCAGTGTAACTTGTAAAAATCGGTAATAAATTTTGTCATAATTTTTCGATAATGGCACGACACTATTTATAAATTACAAAAAACTGACAACATTGCTAATGTCAATTTAGTCTCTGAGATTAAAAAACAGGCTATTGGTTGGTATTTGTCAATATCAAAGGTCAATATTTATCTCCATGACACGTTTAAAAAGTGAGCATGTGCGATATGTTTTTTTAAATAATTAAGTACACTTATACGTATAGAATATAAATGTTTTGCATAGATATCGCAACAGATAATACGCATATAATGAAATGCTACATTCGTTAAAACTAAAACGGGGTTTTAACTGTTTTTATGCAAAAATAATTAGAAAAATATACGCTTATGTTAATGTTTTACTGAGTAGACTAGAGAGGTATATATTAACAAATTGCAAAAAAGAAAAAACTTTGCCCCAGACAGGATTTGGACCTGTAACCTTTCTTCTTAAGCCTAGGCTGTCTGCTTTCCTGCCAGCCAGACCTTAGCGGCGAGCACAGGTTCTAGCAACCTGTCTGGGTATCTTGGAATCGACTGTCTCCTGATTCTGCTTGAATGACTCTATCAAGATACAGTTTGGAGGATAGAATCAGGAGAGCCATGAGGTTATTCGCTGACCTCTCACATAATTTTTGTTTTCCATCAATTTAATTTAAATTCAATTATTAAACGCATTTTTTTCGATTACTAAAAAAAATTTAGCTGTAGGCCTCATCGATTTACATTTCTGTAAACGTTTCTATAACCTACCTATTTCATAGTTTTAAATAAATAAAAAAAGCAAATAATAAGCAAATAACATTTAAAGAATTGAATATTTATACCAATAGCTTTAGACTTACAGATATCTTAGACACAGATTAGGTATGAACATTTCTAACCCTAATCATACCTAAGTAGTACTTAAGCTTATGAACTAAAAAATATAAAAATTGAATCTTTACATTAGTTGTCAAATATATTAAACTAAACTTAACTAAAAAAATGTACTGTTTTCACAACCTAAGCTATATCTTTTTGAATAAAATTGTCGACTCATTATTATGATAGTATAAAAAACTATTTTCAGACGTACTTTTTTAAATATACTTATTAATTATAATTATTATTCCGCATCTATTAATCTGCAAACAAAGCTAAATTGTTTTTTTAAGTAATAACAAAAACACTTACTTGTTTGGCAAACGGAGACACCATCGTTTGGTAGCGCGTAAAAATTGTCAATAGCTAGAAATCATTTATTATGCTCATTTCTATTTGTTTTTTCAGGATTATTACGTAGTCGCTATGTTTTATTTTTACTGTAGTGGCTTTGAGAAAATGAAAATTTTACTAAATCGTCCATCATTATCCAGGTGCCAATCTGGCACTACCAGATTTTGTAATAAGTATATCCGCTTTATTTCCTATCGGACACCCCTCCCTCCCCTTCCCTCCGGGATCACGACCAGTACAGACGTGTATACTCCGTTATAATATAGGTAATTAAATTTTTACAAAAATATTCGGAAAGTTAGCATTAAATCTTAAAGAAAAATAGGACATCAGAAGCTCGAGAAAGTATTGATATCCGCATGCAACGAGGCCCGGAGTAAAGCTACATCTTACGCACCTAAAGTGAGTGATAATAATTATTGTCTATATATATATATTTAAATGAAACCCGTTTTCCTTGGTCACGGTATCACGCGTGAATGGCTGGACCGATTTCACTAATCCTTTTTTTCTTGTTTTTGTTATTATTAGGAGAAGGTTCTTACGAAAAAAAATTTTAAGAAAATCTCTCAGAAATATTGAAAAATATACATTAATTAATTTTGCATATTTTAAGAAACGCGCGTAACGAATGTCAATGTCATTCATAGCAATAGACTATAGCACAGATTAGATATTAGTAGGACTATTTTGAAAGAGTATCGTTTGTTCGGAAACATGGTTACTTAATTAAATTCGAGCATCATTTGTTCGGAAATGTATTGACATATAATTTTTTCCCATACAAACTGAGCGAGCGGTACGAAGTTCGCCGGGACAGCTAGTATTTCATACAATTACACCAATTGCAAGGGGTCTACGTAAACTGGACGGAAAGCAAATTTGTACTAAATCATCGATACCGTCAATTATATCTTGACCTCTACTGCATAGCTTGCTTACCTCAGCCTCTGCGGTTTTTGAGACCCTAGTACTTAACTCAGCTTACGATGCCGCTCAAACGCACCCCACCCTCCTCGCCTGCGGTTACTGTTAGAGCACCTGTGCCGATCCCAGCGGACGCGGTTTCTACACTCTCGACGCCTACTTCTGACTTGTCGTTATCAGTAGTACATCAGCAGCAGCATAACTCTTTATTGGACCCCAATCTCAATGTAACCCTTCGTAGGAAGAAGCGCTCTCAAGGTGATGAAGATGGCAATACACTAAATAATTTTATGAAGGATATGAGAGATTTGTTTACACAATTTAAGGAAGATCAAGAAAAGAGAGCAGATAAGTTGTACTCTGCTGTTGAGGACATACGGGCGTCCTTGGAATTCTTAGGGAATAAGTTTGAAATACTTCAATCTAGGATAGAAAAGGTAGAAAACTTGCGTGAAACCGATGCCCAGAATTTGAAAGTTCTTGAGGAGAGATTGGAGTCTATGGAAAGAATATCAAGATCTACTTGTTTGGAAATCAGAAATATTCCTGTATCACCAGCGGAAACTAAATCATTACTTTTAGACACATTTATTAAAGTTGGCGAGGTTATTAATGTACCGCTAGATAAAAGTGAGGTCAAAGACATCTTTCGAAATAAATCTAAAGATTTTAATAGCAAAACAGTGATAGTTGATCTTGGTAGCACTCTACATAATGAAAGAGTTATACACATGTACCGAAAATTTAATAGAGGTACATCAAGATTAACCACTGAACATCTCCATATTAGCGGCCAAGCTAAACCAGTATTTATATCTGAAATTTTAACATCCAGGATGAAGAGATTATTCTTCTTGGCCAGGGACCACGCAAAGGTTAATGACATCAAGTTCTGTTGGGTCTCTCATGGAAAAAATTATATGAGAAAAAGGGAAAATGGCCCATTAATTCGTATCGTCAAAGAATCGGACCTCGTTCGGACACAGAACCCGGAGTGACTATATGGTAGTTTTAAGCTGTTAAATTATCTTTATGATTTCGTTTTTATATTATTTACTGTTCTCATCTTAATTTTAAAATTATCTACACTCTCATTTATCTACACATTCACACACTCAAACAACATTTTACTTATATACTTACATACACTACCTAACAAAGCCAAAATTTTAGCTAAGGTCTTTCCTTCAATACTATCTTCTGTTAACAGGTAACTGGTTTAGGATTGCCATTGTATTGGCTATCCACTCGCGATTTCACGTTTTTGATCACTTGTTAAATATTCGATATCAAAATGGACGACACAAACATGTTAATCGAAAATATCAAACAAATGTCTGTTTCCGAATCAATTCTTTGCTCTCCCGAAAGTGCAGTTGACCACATTATCAAACGTGATGGCTTTAACGTACTTCACGTAAACATTAGAAGTATCAGTCGCCATTTCGACGGTTTCCTAACCCTGTTACAAAGGTTAAATTTCCGACTTGATGTTTTTGTCTTATCAGAATGCTGGTTAAGTAAATCCTCTTTATTCCTTCAATACCAGATTTTGATAGTTATGAATCTGATTATAGTAATCAAAATGAAGGCATTGTAGTCTTCATAAGGAGAGGTTTTAAATATAATATTATTAGGCCTGATTTTATGGACGCAAACTTTTTAACAATTACTTTTTCTAATAAATTAGCCATTACTGCCTTGTATCGTTCTCCATCTTATATAAATTTAACGCCTTTCTCTGATAACTTGAACAATGTCTCAACCTCTTTAAAATCTTTCAAATCCCTTGCTATAATTGGAGATTTGAACATCAATATCATACCCGGAAATACTGATCTTATAGCAGATGAGTACCTAAACTTAGTGGCATTACACGGTCATCTGCCAGCACACCATCTTCCTTCTAGAGAAGGAAATTGCTTAGACCACGTCATGATACGCACCTCTCTTAACGCGAAAACCTTTGTTCTCGATAGTTTCATTACCGATCATGTCCCAGTTTTATTCAGCTGTAGTATGAAATTTGATTGTGATAATACATATTTCACTTCAAAGCATACAAATATCACTGGAATTGTTGATGAAATAAATAATGTTGATTTTTTAATGTCCTCTCTTGTACAAATCCAAATTTAGCCACTGAAAATTTAATTGAAATTATTTCTGCTATTGTAAAAAAGCATACAAATATTGTTAAGACTCTCAACAGAAAACGAATAGAAAAGCCGTGGATAACCCCTGGACTTTTGAGATGCATAAGACATAGAGATAAGCTATACAAAAGTTTTAAAATGAATCCAGATAATTTACTTAATAAACAAGTATACAACCGCTATCGTAATTTCTGTAACAACTTATTAAAAAAAGTAAACTTGAATACTATTAAAAACAATTTCAAAAGGTCAGGAATAATCCCAAAGAAGCATGGCAAAAGATAAATCAGCTTGCAAATAGAAATAAAAAAACTAATACTGATACAAACCTACTAAATTTTCCACAAACCCATCTGCATCCGTGGATGCAATTAACTCATATTTTGTAAATGTTGGGAATGACCTGGCCACAAAATTACTTTCCGAAAGGTAGCAATAATATTTCTCAATTAGTTTCTTCGGTTTCAACCTCGAATACAACATTAGATTCCATGGCTTTGTTTAGTGTAGACTCTGACAAAATTTACCTTGAAATTGTAAA
The DNA here is from genome assembly GCA_002245505.1 of Calephelis nemesis. Classification (NCBI taxonomy): domain Eukaryota; kingdom Metazoa; phylum Arthropoda; class Insecta; order Lepidoptera; family Riodinidae; genus Calephelis; species Calephelis nemesis. The sequence goes on from NJDD01005542.1 coordinate 22,188, forward strand.
ACTTAAGGATAAGTGTGCATTTGGCTGGGATGAGATATCTACAATTTTAGTTAAAGCAACCAAACACGTCCTTACTCCCTTATTGAGTCATATTTTAAATGCATCTTTTTCTACCGGTATATTTCCACAATGTTTTAAAAAAGCTGTTGTTCATCCTATTTTTAAAAGTGGTGTTAGAGATAGTTACAATAACTATAGACCTATTTCTGTTTTGAATGTAATTTCAAAAATTTTCGAAAAAATAATCAACAAACGGCTACTCACATTTTTACATAAAAATAATATTATTTTTAAAAATCAATTTGGCTTTAGACGTGGTAAATCTACAGCAGACGCTGTATTGAAAGTTTCTACAGTCGTGAAAAACTTTGACAGTAAATTGAAAACTGTTGGTACATTTCTGGATCTTTCAAAAGTTTCAAAAACTTCTTTCAAAAATTTCTTTCAAAAAGGTTTGATACTGTCTCTATCCCCATATTACTGAGTAAACTTGAATCTATTGGAGTAAGAGGTGTTGTTCATGATTTGTTTCGCAGCTACCTTACAGACAGAACCCAGGTAGTCTGTTGCCGGCATCAATAGCAACGCTAAATGCCTCAAATACGGAGTTCCTCAGGGTAGCGTTTTGGGGCCTACGTTATTCCTAATATACGTAAATGAGTTGTGCAATCTGTTAATCCCAAATTGCAAAATTATAGATTACGCTGATGATACAGTACTTCTGATTGAAGGTCACACGTGGTCAGCAGTAAAAGAATATGCAGAGAATGCCTTACGCGTTGTTAAAAATAAGTTGTGCTCCAATCTGTTAACACTTAACCTTTCTAAGACAAATTATGTTGCCTTTGCCCCTAACGTGGCTTCCCAACCCTTTTATTTTACTTTGCGCGCTCATCAGTGTGACATGGATACGTACTCTACCTACACCAACTGCATAATAATAGAACGTCCTTGCGTTAAATATCTGTGTGTCATGATTGACAGTACAATAGCTTGGAAAAATCATATACAAGTAACAACGTCGAGAATTCGAAAACTGATATATGTTTTTAAAAGCCTGCGAGAAATTGTAGACTTCAAATATCTGAAAACAATATATTATGCTTTAGCTCAGTCTATAACTTCTTACTGTATTATGTCCTGGGGCGGCTCTGGAAAATCAAACATGCTACGCTTAGAAAAAGCGCAAAGGGCAGTGCTAAAGGTTCTCACGAGAAAACCTCTTTGTTTCCCCACCACAGATTTGTATTCACAATGTAAGAGTCTGATAGTAAGGCAGCTTTTCGTATTGCACACCGTTTTGAAAAAACATTCTAGTCTTTCTTATGACCCTAAGCTTATTGACACGAAGACACGATCTGATAAAGTTTGTACTATTGAAAAAAGACGTACTGGCATTGCAAGTCGTTATTATTATTACATTCGTTCATTTCTTTACAATAGTCTAAATAAACAGTCAAATATTTATTCACTTACACTCTATAAATGTAAATGAAAATGCTCTGAACGGCTTAAATCTTTGTCTTATCAAGAAACGGAAGACCTCTTAGTACAGTATAAATAACACATCTAATCATATACCTACCGGTTTTTAACTCTTGCATATATCATTCACATCATACTGACACACACACATACACACACACACATACACACACACACACACACATATATTCACCAAAAATCTGTCCATGTTAGTATTAAGCATGTATACTCTAGTTTAAAATCATCATTGAGATTGTTTTCTGGAGGAGGGCGTTGATATACGCAACACAGTTTTATACTTCTGCGTGTGTCATCGACACTCATATAATTCATGTACTTGTTCTGGTTCCAAATATTTTTTTTGTATTTGGACTTTATCAAACAACTATGAACACACCAGTGTTTATCGATGATACTTACCTCAGTATAAAAATAAGAATACCACGTACCAGTGCCTACAATTAACGCCTTTGCCTTGTAATTCAGCAATTTCTTGTGAAAGCCGCGATAATTGTATTACAGGAGCTCTTAAAGATGTTTGTAAAAGTTCAAGATTAACAAATATCCAGATTGTTGAGATTATCAGTTCATGTTAATAGGAAAATGGGGCTAATATGGGTCATAACATAATCATGGTTAGGGCAAGGAAAGATTTAGGGGGCCACAATGGGTTATCATGGTTAGGGCAAGTCAAAAAGCTAGTGATAACAAAAACTAGAGTTCGAACTGCCTCAAGTGTAAGGCTACTGGAGAAACATTTTAAAATAAATAAACAGAACAATTCACTAATTCCGCTTAGTTAACACATAGATACTATTACAAAAGTAAAGAAGAAAATAAACGAAAATTAGATACCGAGCAAAGGAAGACGTAATGGGATATAAAGGAAGGTATGTTAATTTAGTCCTTTAGTACGATTTAAGATAATAATTTAAAATTAAAAATTAGAATTAAATAATGAGTTAAACTGTCAAATATAAAGTATTTTTAACTCAAGTTAGAATCTAACTCAGATTTAAATATTTAACTTAGAAAGTTGCAAGTTGCCCTTGATGTCTTTATTTATATACCCGTGTGGGATATAGAATTTAATGTAATACATAGAATATTATCAGTTCTTTATTGTTCATCAAAAATAAAAAAATACATAAAAAATAAAACTTAAAAATTAGGAGTAAGACGACACACAAAGGAATAATTATTGTTTATTAGCTAAATTAGAGTTAAATAAGATTTAACAAGAAAGGCTCGAATCCAATGACAGCACAGAATTGAAGTATATGAAATAAGTCACTTAATCCGCTAATTTAACATTAATGTTGCTGTACACTTTATTTGCAAATAAAATTCAAAAAGTTTATTGACTAAATAGAATGTATCTGCTTCCTTTTAAATTTTGACCAAATCATCAACTTATAGAATTACATGTACCATGTTTACGTATGTCGCCCTTGTACAGAAAATAAATATACAAATTAACTGGTGAGTCTTCTTTAAGAGGACTTAACAACTTCAAATCTATATTATACCTAGCTTTGTATTTTACACCATACGGGCAGGTATCCATGGTCAGATCGCATTGTTAGACTGATCTACATAGCTTTGTTCAGTGAATATATAATTTTGTTCACACGATATACCTTCAGAAATCTTTATTGAAGTTATACTTCTTTTGGGCGCGTTAGGAAAAAATGATGAGGGTAAAATTTTAAAGCTAATTAACATTGCGTTGAAGAAAGACAAGCACACTCACATTTATATAAGTATGCAGGCATATAATACACAAACACACATGAACATTTCAAAGCGTAATTTACACACACACACACACACACACACACACACACACACGCGCATATACATACATATATCCTATATACATTTCAACTCACACACAAGCATTGTACATTAAGAATTAGTTTTACCTTCACATTTAAACTATAAATTTTATTTTTTACTTACTATTTTGCTATTGTATAAAAGACAAATGATGGGACTACCACAGTCATATAATGTTACAATGTACACTATGTCTTTACCTACGGGCGACCTGGTGCTATACTATTGAAATCCATGTACTTATCTTAGACACCAGTCTCTCACAAAACCTATTCTTTGATTATATTTAAAGAAAATTAAAATTTTGCCCAGTTAAAATGCAGATTTATTTTTTTTGTAAAAAAAATGGTTATGATTGTGCAATGATAATGAATTCGACCAGATTGAAATTTTAAAATTCGTAATGTCTTTTGAATATAACGTTAAATTTGAATAACTCAAAAAGTTATCTATAGGTTGAAATTGAAACAATCTTGAATACGTTTTTAAATTAGAAGCGATATGGAATGAAAAGAATCAATATGAAAGTATGGGTAACATCAAGAGCGTGCACATATATTTCAGATAGGGTAGGCATAGAAATTCTAGCTACAAAAATAACTAACCAATTCTAGAAATTTAGTTTAGTTTTGCATTTACCACGAAATGTCATTTGCTTTACATGTTCATCATCTGTAATTGTCAATAATCATAGTTATTATTAAGAGTTTACATGGCCACGATGATGATGTTAATGACTGCGTTAGTGATTGATCGTCAAAGATAAGTTACCAAAATCGGATTCATGAAGTTTAATAAAGCATATTTTATCAAAACGGGTCTTACAGTTCACTCTCAATAGCCGTCAAAGTTATCAACGGGACCGATTTGAAAAAAATATTTTACCATTTGAACAGAAGCTCCCAAACTCTTTTAAATTAAACGCCCACTTTAAAAGTCAGTAAGCTTGTAGCGCCCCCTACTTTTTTATCTTAAAAACCTCAATAACGCGTAAGTCTCGCTTGGAATTTATTTTTATTTATTTTATTACATCAACAAAAAATCCACAAAACAAATTACAGATTAAACTTAAATCTAACAAAAAGATTAAACATAGGCCAGTTAAGGATTTTCTTCTTGTATTCCATACGGTTTGCTATTGTTTACCGGTAGAATGACAAAGTCATATTATAATTTTATATTATAAACAACTTATAACTATTATAACTTTTTTACATATATGTATATATAAAAAGAAAGCAAAAAATATAACAGAATACTACTGTTAAAATGCATGCAAATAACCAGAAATAGTATAAAAAAAATAATACTTAATTTACAAAAAAAAAAATTAGAAAATAAAACATAACAAATATGTGACGTCACGTTTATATTTATTATGTTTATATATTGTTTCTATGCAGTTTAGTTATCACGTATTCAGTTGCGTAACTTGAGTCTTGAGGTGGTTGTATACATTACGTTTAAAAACATTTTTGATGCTATGAAAAATGTCAATGTCAGCAAAAAGTATGTTATACGTAGGGCAAACGCAATGAGAAACTGTAAGACTTATAATTTGTCCTCACTACCGGCCCACGCAAATACCATATAAAAACAACATGTCATGTAACACATGTCTATGACGAAGTGAAATATAGCAATGCAAAAAGATCGTATTAGGACCGAACTTAATACAACACAAACATTTAATAAATTTGTGAAATTTGTTTTGTATTTGTTCAAGTGTATGTTCATTAGTTACATAGTGAGGATTCCAGATAGTGCTTCAGTATTATAGGACGCTACGAACATAAGCAGAATATAGCATTTTGATACAGTTAACGTCATTAAAATATTTAGTTGTTCGTATAATGAAACAAGGTTTTTGTATGCTTTGCTAGTGATGCGTTTAACATGATATGAAAATGTTAGTTTGGAATCAAAAGTAACGCCAAGATCAATAACAGAAGTAACTCTTTTAATGGTCTACACCCCTTAGTGTATAATCGAATGAAATAGGGGATGTACTCCTTGTAAAAGTAACAGAAACGATCCTATTCTCCAGGTAATATTGGGATAACAGGTCTAATCCTCTTTGAAGAACTACACAGTCTTCAAGAGACTTAACTACAGCGTATACTTTTTTATCTTTGGCATATAATAAGAATTGACTATACCTAAAACAGCTTCCAATATCATATAGGTAAGATGAGTAAAATAAAGGACCTAGTATTAATCCCTGGGGAACACCGTAGGGAACAGTCAGGTAGTCAGAACAATAACCTACTAATACCACAACTTGTCTCCTATTTTCAATATAGGAGTTGATCCATCGCAGAAGATCACCTTGAATACCGTGCTTGTAGAGTTTACGGAGAAGGATAACATGGTCCACACGGTCATTGGCTTTCACAAAGTCCGTGTATATCACGTACACTTGTGAGTGATAACCCATTCCTTCGATTATGTCAGAAGTAAATGTAGCAACTTAGTTTTAATCGAACGACCTTTAGTAAAACCGTGCTGCTCTTCAGGAATTTAATTAAGACTATATTCTAAACGGGGACTTTTCTTAATAGGGAAAGTAATTATTATGCTATGCTCGTAAAAAATATATTTCTACAACAGTATATAAATATGAATGTTGTGTGGCATGAACCTTTTAATTTCAGTAAATTTTAAATTTGAAGTAGTTTGAGTTTCAAGTCACCCATCGTCACTTTTATTTTCTGGGCCTCTCGCCGCACCTCTCGAGGCGTCCAGCACCCACAAGGGGGCATTATCGCCCACTTTGGAAAAGACTGCATTAGAAGCTGACATAATCCCTGATGAACATAAACTACGTTATTGCTTGCAAACACTAGAAATTTGTTTAACGTGCGAAGCCGGGATGGGCTGCTAGTGTTAATTAAATTATTATATGGCATGTTCAATATAGGTATAGGTCAAGCAGTGCTTATACGCTTTATGGAGCTCACGCCACTGGGTAACATGGTCCGTCATATACAATAGTATCTAGTTATGGGGCCTTTGCTCTGTATACATGGTATCTCTACCTAAGCTAGTATAAGCTTTTGTTGATATTATACGGTCTATGATATCTTAAATCATTTATTTTGTTCTATCGTTAATAGTTTGCAGAGCTCTTGTGATGTAAAACATTTTATGACAAACATGTTAAACTTTGGGTAACATTGTTGAAAGTTTAGCAGGGATCTTTATTTTTTTTGATAATAACAAAAGCCTAACTTCCGCAGTGCTAATGTAAAATTCTAAGATTGTTTTTTAGGCAAAAGTCATCTCTTTACTAGTAGTCACCCAT
>NJDD01005542.1:29140-40634 GCA_002245505.1 Calephelis nemesis
ATTTATTTTGTTCTATCGTTAATAGTTTGCAGAGCTCTTGTGATGTAAAACATTTTATGAAAAACATGTTAAACTTTGGGTAACATTATTGAAGGTTTAGCAGGGATCTTTATTTTTTTTGATAATAACAAAAGCCTAACTTCCGCAGTGCTAATGTAAAATTCTAAGATTGTTTTTTAGGCACAAGTCATTTCTCTTTACTAGTAGTCACCCATTCGTCGAAATTCGACCATAATAAATTTTAATATCTTGTTGATAAGAACGCCATCTTCATTTCTCAAGACCGACTACTTTGTTTCCAAACTTTTTGGTGTGCCATCTGTGATCTTTTATCGTTATCATCAACACATTTCTTTGTGTATGTCAAATGCATAGTAGTGTGGTTAATGTTTTATTTATTCATTCAAAGTACTTCATAAGCATTATTATTAAAAAATATTAGCGTTCTGCACTTCTACACATAAACTATAAGTATTCCAAATTTTATGCTTCTCCATCAGCGCAATTTTCGTGAAAACTTGTCAAAAGTTTTGGCATCATGTATTAATAGATAAATTAATTACATATATTTTTTTCTTTTTATCTAGACTGCTAAGTCTGTAACAACCAACATATTAGTAAACAGAGAAAATGAAATAAGTTTTTAACGAAAGGTATATTTTTGTAACAAACTTTTATTTGTGAATTCTATTCTTCCTAAGACGTATCTAATAAGTCCGAACACGATAGGACAATGAATATGACCTATGACTACTTTTCGATTCTGTCATAAAATCAGCTCCATGCCATAATAATTTAAAATAATTGTCATCCGATTTAAAAACACATGTATGTAAGCCTCCAGCATAACCAACATATACTGTAAGTTGAATAAAAGCTTGTAAGAATAAACATACATAGTTAACTAACTGTCAAACTTAATGATGTTTCATGTAGAGTGAAATTTGACTACCGTATAAACACTATTTCTAATCACAATTGGTGATCTAAATAATAGAAAGTCGTTATAAATTAAAATACTTGAGAAATGATTATTAATTAACATGAAAATCTGTTGGCCCACATACACACATAAATATGAACACGGAATAAACACACGTGCCATGGTTCACGCACATACTTGCAAACACGTAGGTAACTAAGTAAATCCTTACTGTCGATATTTCTAATTTTCAAGCAACGTTATTGATCATCTTCATTTGCAACTCCTTATCATCTATACTTCTTTGTGACCTTAAGTAAAAGTGATCTTCTATTTCTTGTAAAGTCTTGTCTTTAGTTTCAGGAAGTATAAACCATAAAACAGTTAGAGTAATTCCCATAAAAACACCAAACACGCTAAAAGTTCCATACACTTTAACGCTGTGCAACAAAAACGGAGTTACTTGCATTGACAACATCAAACATACTGCCAACATGAAACCACTACCACTTATTCCAACACTTCTGTGAGCTAGAGGGAAGATTTCACCAAATATCACTAAAGGCAATGGTGTACATCCTAAATTAGACAAAATAAAGTATACTGCAAACATTAACATAGTTACAACCGGTCGATTTGTAATGTATTCTTTAGCACACAAATATAAATGTAAACAGGCAGAAAATAAGACAAACAAAGCTGTAAACCCTGTAGTAAACAGAATTGTGCGTCTTTTAAACATTTTGACAAGACCTGATGAGAAAATAACACTTGCCGTCATAATAATATCACTTCCGAGGGTATAGTAAAAAGAATTTAATTTTTCTCCAGTGATTTCTTCAATTATTTGCAAAGCGAATGCAGGAAAGACGTGCCTTCCACACATCTCTAATAATACACCACAAAATGCAACAATAAAAAAAGGTTTCAAAAAGTCTGATTGAGTGAATTTCTTAAAAAAAATAACAGTTTTTTTTAAATTTGATAATTTTTGGGTTTCACTTGAAAACCTTTCTTTTTGAGCTTGTATTAACTTGTTTAATTCGTCTATAGAATTATCGGATTTTCCTCTTAACCAAAGGAAAGCTTTTTCACATTCGGTGAAACGGTTCTTTGAAGCCAAGTATGGTGGACTTTCAGGCCAGGTAATGATGATGGTCATCGAGAGCCCAACAGGGATTAAAGCTACCAATGCAATCGTTCTCCAGGAATAAGAATATGCTAAACAATGTAACATCATGTATCCTAAGCACACTGTAGCCGTTTTTAAATTAAGGAACATTCCACGGTTCTTCGGGCTCGTATATTCCCCAACAACAACCGATCCCAAGCCAAGTGTTGCTGTTGCTGTGAACCCTCCTAAGGCTCTGCCGATCAGAAGTACTGGGACACTGTTAGCGAAGTACACACACAACCAGCCCAATATACCCGGTACCATCAATGTAGCATATGCGGTTTTGCGACCTAATAAATCTGTAAGTATTGAAGACATTAACAATCCAGGTATTCCGCCAGTCCCGATAATGGAAGCTGGAACAAAAAATAATGTTTTTATTTTTTACAGACATAGTAAACAAATGAACGGATTTTCTTGCAAAAAAAAAAATGCAAACGAATATCGTTTGTGATAGCTGCAAGTAAATTATTTCACGGTATATGTTACTTGTCGGTATTCAGCTTAACGGTGAGTCGCGTCACGTGTATGTATTATGTTTAAAGGAGTTCAATACCTATTTCGACTAATTATTTATAGTAATTTAACTGTCTATAGTGGTGTTATTAATTAATGATCAACAGGTTAAGAGCATACGACAGCACATAGAGATGTCAATAATCTTCTAATCAGTCAAATGGTCGACATTTTCTTTACAAAATTGTGTCTGATAAATTAAATGTTTATCGAAGCCTCAGAGTGCAGCCGCTTGTGTGTAGACTTAAAAAGTTCTGTAGTTTTTTTTACAGAAAGTGTATGAGTAATAACAAACTAAGCGTTTTGTTTATAAGTTTCGTATAATTAATTAGCGAAAAAGCTCGATAAGTTCACGATACTTTTAAAATCCAACATTCTTATTTTGTAATCTATATCTCTCTCTATGTAACTATAACCAACCACTTATGCATTTAAATATTTTGATATTTTGACAGAACCGATAGAGCCTGTCCGTTCTCATTTTCACGCCGACACTTTCTTTTAGTCCTACTACTACAGATTTTTCTTAGCGTTCTCCTTTTTAACACATTTATACTAGCATTCATACTTTTTTGGACATAACCAACTCTCGCCTTCATAAAAACGTTTTTAGCACAAAATAATGCAAAGTGAATTGGGCGCCCTTACTAAAAACTAGCTGGTTACTTTCCCAGCGCTCCATTTACACCCTATTTGCACATACTCTCTTTTTTACATCCACGATGTAGCTTCTTTCTGAAAGCTCTACAGAGATATCATTCACGAGTTCCAGCACCACATCGTTATCTAAATCTGTTACAACCTCTTTTATACTTTTGTCAAATTCCATTACTTTGGTTTTCGTCGCATTCAGATGTTCTTCCTTTGCAGTCATCTTTTATAAATGTGATCAGTGTTTGTAGTTGGAAGACGTAAAGCCCAAATAATCTACATAATCTGCATAAGGCGGGCAGTTCGCTACTTGGTCCCCCATACAGGAATGATAATCCAGTGATTTTAACCTTTAAAGGCATTATCTTGATAAAATGTAAATTAATATTATGCTGACAACACACAGCCCCGCTTAACGCCAATGTTAACATCAAAGCTAGGTCACATGTCATCGTTCACACGCAAACAAGCAAAATCTAATTTCATAAACAGCTCAGCACACAGCAATCTATCCCATAATCCGGACATATTATATCCCATAGTCTCAACGCCTTCGCGAGATCTACTAAACTACAGAAAATCCTCTGAGATGCTTTATTACAATAAGGTGGAGTATCAGATACAAATTAACGCTACACACACAAATCATAAAACATACGCACAGAAAATTCATTGGCATACACTCATAAAATTGAAGTGTCTTATTTTAATTTTTTCCGCTTAACCAGCTTCTGAAACGGTGTGATTGAAAAAACGTTGAATTTGGTCTCAAGAAAGTAAAAACATAGCAACTTTGTGTACTTTATTTTGAATATTCAAATATGATATACCAAGTATATGTTATTTTCGATGGATGATAAAATATCCATTTAAATGATAAAGAAATAGATACGTACCAACCCAGGAAGCTATGTATAGGTCAACTTTTATATCTGAATCTGGAGACAGGATGGCTGGTAGTAGGACTGACGAGTAGCTGAGTAGCATGCCTTGCGCCACCATGTTCAGCAGCACACCCATAACAACCCACGACTGAAATTAATTTATTTATAACAATTTTTTTTGCGTGTCCATCGAGTAGAATAAACCATCTGCATCTGTGTCAGGCATCTGCATCTATCCCCCGTGTTGGTCCGGGCTCCTTTGTAGAATAGACCATCTGCCTTCCTGTGCCAGGCAGCTCGTAAGAGGCGAGCATAGGCTTGCCGTCACTAACGCTGTGACATCTGACAAGGTGGAAGAGTTTGGCAGCAACTCGCCCGGATTGGTACCACCGTCTTACCTATTTCTACCACCATAACGTCATGACGTGTTCCGGTTCTGAGGGTAAGGTGGTTAAGTTACTTTTACCCGGCCCCTGGTTGGCTCTAGGCGGCGTGAATTTCTTACCATCAGGAAATCCGTCTGCTTGTTTGCCTTCCAATGTTATATATAAAAAAAATAAGGCAGCTCATAAGAGTTGAGCACTGGTTAAAATATACTAACAAGACTGTTGTGCAGTAACTTGCGGGTAAAGATCCAAAGTTTTACCTATTCCTGCCGCAAAATGACTCTGTCGTATTCTGGTACATAGGATAGGATAAACTTTCACAATTGACAGCATAGTAGTTAGCATATAAGCATGTATAATCATCTATGTATTGTGTGTGCTTATTTTCAATTTTCTAATAATCCTAAAAAAAGTATCCTCACACCCATATCTCCGAAGAGGTTGGCAGAGGCACAACCAGGACACCCACGACTAGCCGAAGATACTAAGTCCCACAATGTGATAGGTGGCAAGCCTATCGCCAACCGGGCACATATCCTATCCCGAACAACAGTTTTTTTTATTATAAAATTGGAAAAACCCAATTTTCTTTTTGTTGCCCGACCCGGGATTCGAACCTGGGACCTCATGCAGTCAAGTCCAACAACTGAACAAGAAAACGATCGATATTGATTTATCTGTTCTAAAGATTTGATCCCCAGATACACAAACTGTATTTGTCGCGATTGGCGATAGGTTTGTCACTTATCGGCTTACGGCCCATATTAATAACTTATCTACAAGATAGGCCTTCTAGACTTTTGTTGCTATGATAATTTTACTAATAATTGAACAATAACAGCGCCTACCTGATCTAAAATAGAATAGACAGATAAAATATCTATTGTCTTAGATAAGTTATTAATATTGGCCATTAGGCTAAAAATCAAGTTTATCTACAGAAAATATGTGTATATTGATCGACTCAAACGAAAAGGACATATCGATTAAGGTGCCAAGTTCTGTGTAGAAAATCCAAACCATTAAGTTCGCAAGAGTATTTCAAACTTTAGATTTTCCCCTAACGAATAGGCAGAGATACAAAAAAGGCACCCACAACCAAGGCAACGTAGAAATCATTAGAAAATGAAAAACGTATTTTAAATTGCCCGACCCAGGAGTCAAATAGATAACCTCATTACGTGAACGTCATCATCGGATCACTACACACAGGCGGCGATAACAAAATTAGCATAATATTAGCTGCAGTTAATTATGTAATTAATAAAAGTTATCAAATAATTAATTGATAAAAACTTAAACAATTTGTAATTGTCTCTTTGATATGAGGATACATATATTGTTTTCTTGTTATATTCTTAAATGGCTTCCAAAAAGGAGGAAAATATTTTGGACTCATATATTTATGCAGGTTTTTTTAGGCAGATTAATTGATTTGTTATTCATTTTTGAATCGATTTTAAAAATTCTTTTTTCGTTTACGATTCTTTTTCTTTACGAGGACCACCATTGAAACTAATTTTGGATCTAATGATGTTATCCCAGGCATATCGAGAAAAATACAATACTTTTGTAGATTTTAATTAAAATTTTAAAAATATTATATTATATGTTATTATTATATTAAATATTACAATTAATAATTAAAAAACAATAAAAAAAAATATTAATACTCTATTTCAGTTCTGGTGGGCTGACAAGATTCTTATTTAAGAATCTTGTCCGTCCTATAAACGAAACGAGAATAAATAAATGTTGTTATCAGTTAAAATAAATAGCTGTTGTTAGAATACAGTTCGTAAAGGGACGGTCATAAAAAGAAAGAAAAAAAACATTATTTAAAATTTAAATATAGTCATGAAATGTTTTCGTTATAAATAATTAAACTAGTTATTAATATAAATAATTGGCTAAAACTCAAAGCATATGTAATTAAATCATATTTTTATAAATATTAAAATATTTGTACACCAAAATAAGTTAGAACATGTTGATATACTTAAATATTTTTGTAATATCTCATTTTTACATAATAATATTTACAATATAATCTTGATTAAAAATACTAATTACAATCTGATTTTAACTTAAATAAAAGGTACAAAAAATTACATTACAAATTGCAGTGGGAGATTGAAACCTCTATTCCCAAGCATGTTCATCTTCCAAATAATCCTAGACCGTATAATAGCCTTTTTGACATAACTTTGCTTGATACATTTTCAAACTTATTTATAGGTAGATCTCATTAACCGAAAAAGGATTTACTAATTTTACGGAGACGAGTTTTGTATGCGGTTAGATTATTTTTATTCCTCGTATTAATATCGTGAACATCACATTTTTTGTAAACATACATAGATTTTTTTAATATACATTAAGTTTTCATAAATGTATTGGGAACTTAAGGTTAAAAGATTTATTTCTTTGAATTTTTCTCGGAGGGAACCTCTGTTAATGTTCTTATTTTTTTAACTGCAAATGCTGCTGAACTAAGCCTATTTGCCAGTTTCTCGTTATGAGGGCCCCATTGTAATTTATTATAAATTGTGATGCCTAAAAAGACAGTGGATTCAACCAGATCCAGATTAGATCCATTTAATTGTACATTGGAATCTACTAGCCTAACATTGGGCATTGAAAATCTAATACATTTTGTCTTATTACCAATGTACAACTTTGAATATCGCATTGTTCACTTCGTCATACTTACCCAATTGCCTTTTCACTTTAAATATAAGTGAAGTGTCATCCGCGACCAAAACAATATTGTGGGTATCCCTTATGTAATAAGGTAAGTCATTTATATATACAAGAAACAAAAATGGACGAAGAAAAGAGCCCTGCGGTACGCCAATCGTAACCGCAGAACCCGAAGAAGTTTTACCATTTATTTTAACCCTCTGACCTCTATTGTTCAAGTATGAAATCATGACATCAAGGGTTTTGTTCTTAATTCCGAAATAGCGTAATTTCCTGATAAAAGTATCATGATGAACACAGTCGAAAGCCCTTAAGAGATCACAGAATACACCTAATGCATCATGCGAATTCTCCCAGGCTTCAAATACGTTTTTTAATAATTCCACCCCTGCATCAACGGTTGAGCAGCCTTTGGTAAATCCAAACTGTTTATTATGAAACAATTTATTGACTTTAAAGTAATCTAACATCTGATAAAGTACTAATTTTTCAAATATTTTACTAAGAGTAGGCAAAACTGAAATCGGTCGAAAATTTGATGGGTCAGAAGTGTTACCCGATTTAAATAAAGGCACTACCTTGCTTTGTTTCATCAGATCAGGAAATACACCATTCGATGTGCAGCAGTTAAATATAATGGCCAAATGTGGTGCAATATCATAAATTATTGACGCAATCGTTTTAACAGAATGCCCCCATAAGTCCGACGTTTTCTTAGTTTGTAGTGATTTAAAAGCTTTAATTACGTCTTTCGTATCGACATAGGTAAATTCGAAAGCTTTGATACATTCAGTTACAGATTGCTTCAATATTGATTCGGAAATAATAGAAGATGAGCAAAGAGTTTTTGTTGTTTCAATTGGAATTTGTGTGAAGAATTTTTCAAACTCATGTGCTATTTTTACATCCTCTTTAACATTACATCCATCTATATTTAATTCATATCCGTCATTAACAATTTGACATTTACTGGTTTCCGTATTTATAATATTCCACGCGGCCTTGATTTTGCTATCGGATCTTTTGATAATGTTTTTCAAATACATAGATTTAGCAGTGGAACATACTCTTTTAAACAATTTTGAATATACTTTAAAATAGTTTTTAAATTCAATGCTATGGTTATATGATTTTTCATAATGTGAATCAAATAACCGTTTTCTACTTTTTATTATACCGGTTGTTGACCACTTACTGAAACACGCCCGTTTTTCTATACATTTGTTCCTATGTGTGAATACTTTATTATGCTCGGTGTCAATTAATTTAAACAAAGAATTAAATAATTTATTTGGATCATCGTTATAAGGTAAATTTGGCAGTTTTTCTAATACATTACTCCGAAAGTGTTCTAATCGGCTAGAATTTATTGGGTTATAGGCAATACATTTCTTTTGAGACTTCTCAATTTTCATAGGAAAAATAGCTAATTGACCACAGTGATCAGAATCTAATCATCATTTATAACTGAACAGCTAACTGCTGCTATATTTGTAAAAATGTTATCCAAACAAGTAGCACTACTGGCCGTTAATGTAGTGGGTTCCAAGAATAAATTTTGTAAGTTATATGATTTAAGCATATTGAGAAATCTACAAGACAGGGGAAATTTTTCAGTATATTAATATTAAAGTCTCCACAAATAATAATGTTCTTTTTAGAATTTGAAACCCGTAATACCTCTTCCATTGTTTTTTCAAAATCTTTGTATGAATCACTTGGGGGTCTGTATTCACTCAATACAACCAGCTGCCCATACTCAATACAAGCAATTTCAATAACTCTTTTACTCAAATACTCAATTCTCAGTGTGAGGCCGCGATTCCGATCCGGTGGTAGTTTAAAAAATGTCGACGCGCACAAATACCACTTGTATGGTTCATGTGAATAAAGATTATTCTGATTCTGATGCTGATTCTACACACATATAATAAATAATTTTCTTTCTTTCTTTCTTTCATATATGTTGACTTTATCATTAGTATATGTATAGAGTACTAGCTGTTGGCCACGGTTTCAACCGCGCAAATTTCTCTTGGAATAAAATCAGGGGGGCGCGCAGAGATTTCAGGTAAGGTAGGCATATAAGTTTGAGCTATAATAAACTTACCAATCCTAGAAATTCAGTTTAGTTTTCCTTTTTTAACCACTTGCCGATATACTACAGGATTACGTTAATCCGATATTTTTATGTGATTTCTCCTAGTTTTATTTGCGTATCATCATTTAGACCCAGACTTAGATTCAGTCTCCAATTCAGTGTCCAAAAATGTGTTTTCGGAGATAGGTGAAGTTTTTTAAACCTACGCTGAGTCATTTTCATAGGAACCTTATTTGCTGAAACATGTGGAACATATTTTTCTTGCGAAACTGGAACATGAATATTAATGATTACCAGATAGCCTGCCAGCAAAATTGAAGACGTTTAATAGAAATACCTTCAACACTAGTTCCTACATAAAACTTTTCATACCAATAAACTCCAAAAACAAAATATGGATATATACGCCTAGCAGCATTTGATTTTCACAAACTTCCATTTATTAAAGTCAAGTACATCAATTAATTTTGGCGTGGAATAGATGTCTCCAAGTGCAGGATGCTCGAAAATTCCTCCAAGTTTTCAGTAACAAAGCTTACTAAGCATCCACGTACAATCCTAGCCTTGTCTTGCGTTCCGAACATCAAAAAAGATAAAGTCCTGAATATGCAGGCTCCATATTTTTGAATAACGGCATCTTTTTCTACGACAATATGAAGAATGTAATATATCCCATTAATAAATAAAGTTTTTTGAACCATTTCAACCAAAAAGTTCTGAAAGTATCTTATTAGTAACAACTAAAACTACCTATTTATAGAAACTAGTAGTCGCCTATTGGTCGAATTTAATAAATTTTAATATATTTCGATAAGAACGCCATCTTCATTTATCAAGGCAAACTACTTTGTTTCCAAATTTTATGAATATTATTTGTGTGCCATCTGTGTTATTATATAGTTATCGTCAGTGTATTTGTTTGTATGTGTCAAATGCATGCTAGTTTGTGTAATGTTTTATTTTTCGATTTGATGCACATTTTTATTCAAAAATATTTGCGTTATGTACTTCTCTTGCACATGAACAATAAGTGTGACAAATTTTATTCTCATCAAGGGGTACAAAGTTTTTGCTTCACGTATTAACATTATGATTTTTCTGGACCAACAAATTATTCTTTTCTCAGTGTGTGTATTCCGATCAATATAAAATGTCAACGCCGACAAGTATCACTTGTATAGTCCATGTGACTAAAGATTTTTCTAATTCTGATTACTCAGACTAATCAACTTAATAAAATATTACAAAGATTATCAAAACAACAAATTAATAAAACAAATCAAACAAAAAACAAAATACTACATGGATATGACATTAAACAAATGAATTGATTCATCGAAGTTACTAAAATTCGATGCTAGTTAGGTAACCTAGCTATGACGATATGATGGGGATTACGCGTGGTGGCAAACAATCGTATATAGAAAGGCAAACGAGGGGTTCTAAAAATGGTAGTATATTCCGAGGTATTTAGAAAAATGGTATTTTCAGGTTATTTACATGTTCTTTTTGTCTTTAAGATATATCATTCAATTAATTATTTATCAGTGCATTTGATAATTAAATTAATACTTTAATGTGCGCACGTTTTAAAATAATAGGCTACTTAGACGCAGACAGATGACTTGAGCGCATGTTCCATACATTTCGGACTTCATGCACGTAAATACAAGGATTTTCTAAATAGTGTTTTACATAAAAAGGATATACTACGTGAGTTTTGGTTTAGGTTGATATATTAAAAGAGATAAGTTTTTTATTGAAAACACTAAACGTTTGAGTATTTTCTATACAAATTGAAGAGAAAATAAAGTTTTAAAATAACTCGGCATTAGATGCACAATATTTTAGCTGGTTTTTAATTGCCGATGTATACCATGGAAATACTGTTTCATAGATGTTATCTTTTTTGAAGTTTTGCAAACAGTTTTGTGATTACCGACTCAAAGTTTTAGTTATGAACACGTAAACAACCAATAAATATAAAAAAGTATTTCCGAGGTAAACTATGGCATTGCATTTAAAAATTATAGAAGGTTAAATATTGACTGTTTACGTACTTCATTAATTCGTTGTATGGAAAAACTAAGTACAAAAAATTGTCATTAGTGAGATCTGATAAAATTTTGAGTGGTAGATAATATATATATATATATA
>NJDD01005548.1:0-11462 GCA_002245505.1 Calephelis nemesis
GCCGTTGACGCGTTCCAGTTAGGAGGATACGGCAGCCGGTAAACTTACTTTTGCTCAAGGCCTAACATCCCGGCCTCAGGCATGAAAAAGATTCACCCTTATCACTTAGGGTTATAAAAAATAGTTGTTGGCCGATTCTCAAACCTACTCAATATGCTCACAAAATTTCATGAAAATCAGTCAAGCCGTTTAAGAGGAGTATGGGAACGAACATTGTGACACGAGAATTTTATATATAAGGTAAGGCTAGATAATAATGCAGTGTATGGTTTATGGCAAGCCATTATAATATAACTCCTAACTGACTTTTATCCAAGTATTTATCCAATTTTGAGAGCTTGTTATAAAAATATAAATAAACTGTTAAGCTACTGTATATATTTTGACCATATAATACAGTTATCTACTGTAGACGAGTTTACGATTATATTATCCGTATTACGAGCAAATGGCGGGACAATCGCAGTAATGGCTGCCATCCTGCTGTTCATTGTTACCCGCCAGAATTTTCCAGAGGCGCTTACTGTGACGAGGGTTACCGTGTCTACGGATTTCGTGGGATTTTTATTTCTTGATGATAAATATTGTGAATATTTTTTTTAATTAAAGCACCTTTTGTTATTTTAATTTTTAAACCTCCAGAAAACTGTTGGCTATTAAGATTTTAAAGATAACTTGTTCTTCTAACAGTTTAATGCTGCGTTTTTGAAGTTATACTTCTTTTGGCGCGTTAGGAAAAAATGATGAGGATAAATTTTTACGATGCGCGCGCACACCGTCACGAAAAACCGACGTAATGAAGTTAGCTATAGATAACATTTTAGTTTTTTGTGATATTTTCATTAAATATTAAATAAACTTTATTTAACTAAATAATGCATTATAATAAAATTTTTAATGTATTAAATACCTTTTTTCTATGGTTAGTGTCATTTTGTCTACAAATGTAAAATAAGGCAAAAGATAAAATTTTTAAAAAGATTTTTATGTTATTACGCCGAAGAAGTATAACTTTTAACGCGTGTACATAAGTACACACACGATTTTTTTTAAAGACATCTAGTCCTTTTTTGAATTGACAGCGCGTTATTTCTAAATCGTTAGTTAATAATTTTTAATATTCATGCAAATTTAAGCAATTAAAATCTCATACCTATTTTTAGTGTCACGTTTGTCAGTCACATGTCAACAGTATCGCTTGTTACGATTTTGATTCGGATTTTCACTTTGGAGATTGTAGGGTAGCGAGTTGGTTAGACGTATTTTCGGCAAATTTTTTTGATCTTTGTTGAGTTTTCTTTGAGTTTGTAATATCTGTGTCGTTTTGTGTGTTTTTGTGTTGTTGGTGAGTGACTATTGTGTTGTAATATAGTATTTAATATTTGGTATTTACCTTTAAAATGAATAACATCCCACCAAAACCTCCCGATCCGCCTCCATCTACAAATATGTATATAATCTCCCAATTTCACGATTCACCTCCTTCCTCTCCTCCCACCAACTATGAGTTAGGCAGAAAACGCGCTGGTGACGAACTCCTTAACCCCAGTAACAAAAGATCCATTCCCCCTACCATCCCAACGCAATCAACTTTTACACACCCGTGTTTTGAGGAAAAATTAGTATACTCAAAAGACGATAAAGGCCCTTTTATAGTCCACGTATTTAGATCAGAGCCGCACCCAATAGCAGGTACAACAATGAATCCAATAAAGTTTGGTCAATTCCTATATTCCCATAACATTAAAAACATTTTACGAGATGGAATAAGAAAGATAGGGCGTAATAGAATATCTATAGAGTTTGATCTGGCTGAAGCAGCTAATAACTTTGTTTCCCTACCAATCCTAACAGAAAATAAATACGTTGCCACAATCCCAACCTATAATGTTTCTAGGATAGGGGTAGTAAGGGATGTTCCAATTGAACTGTCAATGGAAGAATTCATATACTCCTTAGAATTACCATTAAATTGTGAGAAAATAGTCAAGGCTAGACGTTTAAACAGAAAATCAGTTCTGAATGGATCTACTTCTTGGATCCCAACGAAAACAGTAGTATTAACCTTTTCTGGCCAGATTTTACCTCCTAAGATTTACTCCTTCCACTCGTCACTTTCGGTTGAAATATACCATTTCCCCACAATTCAGTGCCACAACTGCTGCAGATTTGGACACATAAAAGCTGCTTGTCGTTCAAAACCCCGTTGTTATAAGTGTGCTCAGCCTCACACTGGAGACTCGTGCACTGTTAAAGAAGAAGAGGCCACTTGTCTTTATTGCTCAAGGGGACATTTTGCAACTAATAAATCTTGCCCTGAGCACTCGAGACAACGGGCAATAAAGCTAACAATGTCTCAGGAAAATATCCCATACCTAGAGGCAGCCAATCGCTACCCTGCTGTGAAGAGAACCTATGCTGAAACCGCTAGGGTTATGTTCTCTCCCCCTGAACCTCAATTCTTTCCCTCTAATCCATCTTCTTCAAATCCCTCCACTTCTTACAGAAAAACTGTTTTCTTAAGACCTAAATCTTCACCACCCCAGACACAAGGTTTTGATAGCGCGGCTCACCAAGCCTTAATTACCAACCCAGGTTACTCCCCATCCCCTAATGGTTCTGCTTTGCAATCTAATAAAAACAGCTCTCAAAATGATAACTTACTGGAACTGCTACTCACCACCTTAATCCACATGTTAACCAAATATAATAAGGAATCTCCACTATCGACCAACGTTGCTGATAAAGTTAAGCTACTCTTCTCTATTTTCACTAACAATGGACCAGATAGTCCAGTGGAACTCTAGAAGTGCTCACTCTAAGAAACATGAAACTATTAACATGATAAGATCATATAGCCCGTCTGTACTAGCCATCTCAGAGACGTGGCTTATGCCGGGAACACCATTCCGCATTCCTGGTTATATTTGTCTCCGTGATGATAGACAAGACGGGTATGCAGGTTCTGCACTTCTTATTAAGTCTTCTCTTTCCTTTACCCGTCTGTCCCTTCCTCATAACCCCAATAACTTCAATGTTGTTGGTGCTAAAATTATGAATATCACTGTATTATCAGTATACATTCCTCATCCTAACCTTTCTTTCTTTTCTGATATAGAGAACATTTTCACTTCAATTTCTGGCCCGTTCCTTATTCTGGGAGACTTTAATAGTTCTCACCCTTTATGGGGAGGTAACTCAGTAGACCCCTTTTCTACCAGGTTAGTGGACTTATTAGATTCCCTTAACATTTGTGTCCTTAATGATGGATCGCCTACTAGGCGAGTATCTCCCCTTCAATATGTCAGTGCTGTAGATCTTTCCTTCTGCTCCTTCACTCTCTCATCTACCCTTTCATGGCAGGTCCTACAGGACTCTCATGGAAGTGATCATCTCCCAATTATTATATCCCGCCCCCTCTCTGTTACTCCTGCTACTGGCCCCCCACCTCTCCTCAAATATAAAACAGCCAATGCTGATTGGCAGTCTTACGCAATTGCTGCAGACCATAATTCCTCTGCTCTTCCCAATATCACTGCTGACAACCTTATCGAATGTTACGATCTCTTTTCTAAAGGACTATGTGCCGTTGCAGACGCCCACATCCCTGTTAAGAATTCCTTCCGTGGCAAAGTAAAATCTCCTCCATGGTGGCACTCGGAATGTACATCCCTTGTAAAGGAGAGAAAAAGAGCAGAACGTGTATATTGTACATCTATGACCCTCGAAAATTTTCTTGCTTACAAAAAAGTTGCAGCTCAGTTTAAAAGACTCTGTGCAAAAAAGAAAAAAACAAGGCTGGAAAAGATTTTGTGAGAATCTATCTCCAAACACTCCTGTTACGGTAATTTGGAATAATATTAAAAAATTCCGAGGCTCCCTAGCTCCACCTCATGATGTTTCAAGCAATGACAGCTCTCTTTGGTTAAACAAATTCTCTAACAAACTGGCTCCCATTTATGTTCCACATTACGATTCCCTTCCTTATCCTTACCCAAGTTTCAACATAAACCATAATCTTGATGCTCCCTTTACTCCATATGAACTTGAGATTGTCCTAAATCATGTTAGAGACTCCTCCCCAGGTATTGATGGAATCCCCTACTCTTTTCTAAGCAAGGCTGGCCATCTAACTAAATCCACATTTTAGTGCTAATAAACAAAATTTTTGAGTCTGGCATTATCCCTGAATTTTGGAAAACCCAAGTTATTATCCCTGTACTAAAACCTGGTAAAGACCCATCATCAGCGGAATCATATAGACCAATAGCTCTTTCCTCAGTTCTGCCCAAGATCATGGAACATCTCATTAAAAACCGGTTGGAATGGTTTGTTGAAAGTAAATCAATTCTTCCAAGGTCCCAATTTGGCTCCCGCAAGGGTCTTAGTACTATGGACAGTCTCAGTATATTTACAACAGACATTAGACTTGCCTTAACAAAAGGTAAATATCTTACATCTGTATTTATTGATGTCTCATCCGCATACGATAATGTACTTCTTCCATTACTCAGAGAGACTATGTTACAGCTGAGTATTCCTGAGAGGTTAGTACACTTTATCTGCAACCTACTAATGGAGCGTACAATTATTATTCGTACCCAAAATGGGATACTTCCGCCCCGACGAGTATGGAAAGGCCTTCCACAGGGTTCAGTTCTTAGCCCTCTTCTTTACAAACTATATTCCCACAACCTTGACAGATCTGTTAATTCTTTCTGCTCTATTCTCCAGTATGCGGATGATATAGTCTTATATTGCTCAGACTATTCTTTGGAAAATATCTCCCGTCGCCTCAACACAGCGTTATCTTATCTTGGACAGTGGTTAGACGAGCATGGGTTATCCATTTCAGCAACAAAAAGTAGTGCTCTTATATTTTCCCGAAGAAGAAGAGTAGCTCCAACCATTGATATAAATTTTATCAATCACCCTATCATCCTCCAGAATAGTATTAAGTTTTTGGGTATCATTTTCGACTCTCACATGACTGGCATTCCACATTAACATTACACCATTACTAAAACAGAGAAGAATATTAATGCTCTCCGCTCTTTATCTGGGGCATGGTGGGGCTCCCATCCTTACTCCCAAAAGCTAATCTATAACGCTATAGTACGTAGTGTTATAGATTATGGATCATTCTTATTAGAACCATGCAGTAAGTTATATCTATCTAAATTAAATAAAATTCAATTTAAATGTCTACGCATTATCCTGGGAGCTATGAAATCCTTTCCTACCAACGCACTCCAAATTGAATGTGCCGATCCTCCACTTCCCCTTCGGCGTCAATTTCTCTCTGATCGTTACATGTTTAGAATTATTCATTTGTCATCTCATCCGCTCCTTGTTCGACTTCGTTGCTTAACATCCTTGGTCTCTTCAGACAGATACTGGGCCAATAAAGATATTCCACCACTAGTCAAAAGCTACATAAAATGTGCAAACCTCCCACAGAAACCTTTTAATTCTCCCCAACTTACGTACTATAAAACTAACTTTGAAATTCTGATGTACCGACCAAACTTAATTTTAGACTTTGGCATTAACAAAAACACAGTGGAAGCTAATTCTGTATTCAATAATATATGTAATTCAGATTGGCAAGAATGGCTTCATATCTATACTGATGCCTCTAAACTTGCTCCAGAGAGCTGCGTTGGAGCCGCTGTTTGGATACCTAAATACCAGGTTGTTTTAAATTTCAAATGTCCTCCATACTCCTCTATTTATACAGGAGAGTAATTAGCTATTCTGGAATCCCTGTCATTCATTGAATCTCATAAACTCAACAAATCTTTAGTATTCACGGACTCTCTTAGCTGTCTTAAATCCATCCATGATATTCAAACATATTCTAAATCAAAATTCCCTATAACCTTCAAAATCAAAGAACTCCTTCATAGATGTAATGTTAATAACTTGCAGGTCACTTTGGATTGGATCCCAAGTCACAAGGGTATTCTGGGCAACGAAATAGTGGATGAGTTTGCCAAGCAAGCTGTCCACACTGGCTCGTTGGATCATTTTAATACCATATATCCTCCAGATTTATTAGCGCTGGCAGCAAGAGATCTAAACAAAATTTGGAATGATGAATGGCAGCAAACAAGTCGAATGAAAGGTTCTTATTACGCCTCCATACAACCTACAGTTTTAAAAAAGCCTTGGTTTAGTAAGTTTCGTAATGCTGACAAACGGACCACCTCAGTCATCAGTAGATTACGTATGGGCCATGTCTGTTCTCCTGCATTTCTACACAGGATTCATGTATTGGCTTATTCATCTTGTGAATGTGGTGAAGAGGGAACAGTAGACCATATTTTTTTCAATTGTCCTAAGTATCCTATTTCACTGTACGATATCCTCCCTAACACTATCTCAAAACCAACTAATTTAAAGTCCTTTTTATGTCTCTCTAACCCTGTTATTTTAAAACTTTTATACAAATATATAAGTAAATATCATATAAAACTATAATATTATGACATTTTTAAATGTATTAGTGTGGTAGTGGTTTAATCTTCAATGTTTTGTATTAGATAACTCAACAATTGCTAAATTCAACCGAATAAACTCAACCCATAATGACAATTTACAAACAGGATAGTGGCAAAATCGGTTGCCTAAAGGCGACTGGAAGCCATTCGCACAAAGATAGATAGATAGATAGATTTTGATTCCTCCAAAAAAGTAATATTTTTTAAACAATTAGTATGTTGTCATTACGTCGTATCACGATTGTAAGCAACAAGCCTAGTAGCATGGATTAACCAGCAGGCTTTATATATAATCACATTACTCGATGTACCTAAATAGTTTTTTACTATTTACAGTATCGCCTTACATATTCATGGGGTCTTATTGACAATGACATGCTCCGGTCAGAAGTATAGCGTGTCCGACAGATTTTCTAAATAGGGCTAACATTTTGGTCACAGGATAATGACGCATCTGTAGTCTCTATAAGATACGGTTGTCTTTTAACATACATTTTGCAATTTACTGTCTTATTATTTAAAATAAATGAAAATATATTACGAAATTCTGTTAATTTGAAAAATGATGGCTACCCTGTTTTGATTAGGTCACGCAATACGCATACATTATACTGTCACTTGTTGCGATAACAATGTAATCCGAAAATTACATATTATGTTTCAAAATATTGCTAAGATAAAAAAAGCGAATAATTTTCCCTAGAGTCTGTATTATCATAATATTATGGCTATCGGCTACATTGCAGATGAATTATTTTGGTAGCTACCGATAAACTTGTTATAAGTTTTTTTCACCATTTTACAACAACATTTTAGTGTAAGTGCTACCAGCTTACCTAATTGGGTTAGTCATTAAAAACCGATAAAACGGGAAGGAAGATTACAACTTTATTTATTTAATGGAAAAAACCTACGAAAAGTCACAAAATCATGTACAAAATATACCTATAAGTAGTTAACTAACGTACTATCTCCATTTTGTATATTTACATTATTTAGGTCTCTTGCGGAAACCCCGTGAAATATCTGTATACTTATCCTTTCTTTCAGTTTGTGTAGTTACGACTTACGATATCAATGTAAACTTAACAGATTTAAAAAAAAATAACAAAAGAAAAATGTACAAATGAAACGTGGAGTTTTGGCGCCATCGGGAGAAAAGATGGTCGAAGTTTTTTCATAATTATTGAATTTCGTTTTAATATTGAGTGAAATTAGTCAATTTTGGTGGCATTTTGTACAATTTTGTTCGGTGAAAGAGCACAAATGAAATAATCATTAAGAAATTAGCGTATCGTGTATTTCCTCGTTGCCGCCAAATCTCATTACAGAGCTTTTGTAATGAGTCACCACTTTACCCGAGAGCCTGACATAACTTGCTGACGACTTATTACTGATGACTAATTATAATTAATTGAAATTGATATAAAATTTGATGCAAATTTCTACTTGACTAATGGCTAAATACTAACGTGAAGGCCAAAATCTAAAGAAAGAAGAAATGAAACGTGGCCTCGTCATTCAAGACATCTCTGTCATACAACTGGTAAGATAGGAAATAGAAGAGTTTAAATTAAGATTAAAGGTAAGTTCTTTAGACACAAATCTAATCGATATCGAATAATAAGTAATAACGTAGTGCTTCTAGGTAGCTATATTTATATGCATGGAACACAAAAATAAATCTATCGCTTCTCTGCCATCGAGAAATTATTCCTTTCACAAACAAATACAAATTCGTATTTATAATATTAGATATACCTAAAATTGTAATGAAAGGAAGAAAATAAAAAAGAAACTTTACATCAACTTGATATTAATAGGCAGATTATTCCTCAGCCGTAAACAAGCGGAGTACCTAACTCGATGTTGGCGAGGTACCTACCTACTTAGATATGCGAACGTTAATCGATTTAATATCCAATTAGCACTAAATATTGACATCAACCTATAGCACTGCAATTAGCTTAATTACTAACAATATCTTTATAATGATGTCTTCTTAGGTAATAAGATATGTATGTTTTGACATGTGTGGCCGCGATTACTATCCGGTGTTAGGTAGTTTATAAAAATGTAGAAGCGCTCAAATACTACTTGTATGGTCCATGTAAATATTTTTTTTTGGGTTTACTCCTGACGAAACGATTTGAGTTATAAGACCCGGTACGGAAATTTTATGAGGAGTAAAATCAGGTGTAACACGAGGCGTTGAGGCGTTACGTAGAGACAAACATATAGGTATATCGGAAGCATTGAACGTGTAAAAGAATGAGATGGAATACATTACACAGCGTATCTCATTCTTGGGATCTCCTCCTGCGCGATACTTCATAGTCTTCGTGCAGGAGGAGTCGCTATCTATCAAATCAATCTATTTGACCGCATCGTTGGTCGAGTGGCTAGCGTACACGCCTAACCGCACCGATCAACCGCGAGGCTCGGGTTCGATTTCCAACGGGGGCACGCATTTGTGTGATGATCATTTAGATGTCTGCATTTCCGGGTCTGCATGTTTATTAAATTTATTCTAGTATCTATATTTAAGTATTTCTATGTATTAGAATCGTTGGATAACACCCATAACACAAGCATATAATTTGTTTAATTTGCGGTTAGATTCAATTTGTGTAACATATCCAGGAATTTATTATTATTATTTATCAAAATACTGACTATTTGGATCACACTTCTAATGTCTGCAATGATACTAATTTAAGAAGAATTAACATAACTAAATCTGCTGTAAGAGACATGTGTGCTGCAAGATACATTTCGTAAGGAGTAAACTCCAATCGTGCGTTGTAGCTGACAAACACACACTTTTTTATTTTTAATTCTATAAATGAAATACATGACCACTTTAATAGCCAATGTTTGTGTCTTCCGCCGAATCAATAAGCTTGAGCTCGTCAAAACAAGAAAATCTCTATTTTGGAAAAGCTTCGCTGGTCATACTAGGTAGGTACTAAAAATAATTTAACTTGTAGGAATAGTAGGTACCTATACAAGATTCTATTTATTTTATACTTGATTGTGTTAAAAGTTAAATGATTTTTGAAAAGTTTTTGAATGAAAGGCCTATTCGATTACGCTTTAAAGGGATTTTCACGCCTATATCCCTCACGTGGTAGGCAGAGACACAACCAGGGCACCCACAACTAGCCGAAAACACAAAGTCCCACCATAGTCCCACAGAGTGATAAGTAGCAAGCCTATCGCCAACCGGGCACATATCCAATCCCAACGTATTTTTTATTAGAAAATTGCTAATATACATTTTCTAATTTTTTTGATGCCCGTCCCGGGAATCCTAACCAGGACCTCAAGTAGTAAAGTCCGACGCCGTAACGCTAGACAACAGAGGCGATTATTTATTTACGCTTTATTTATTAATTTAATTAATTCTTTACGCCATTTTTGACCTAAGGCATGGCCATGGACGGATACATAACAAAATTTGGAGCATTGAATGTTACCGAAATATCAATCAGATTAAAATTAATACCAACAATGGTAACTTGACATTAAAAAAAAATACGGGTAGAGTGCATTGACCTCTAATCTATTTCTATGGTAGAGTTGCATGAGCAGTCACTCTTGGGTGTGAGGAAGAACAGAATTAAAGTTTATAAGATAGTTTCAGGAGGAAGAAAGTTCTTTCATTATGTTCTGACTCAACGTCAAGCCCATTTTCATCCTCTGTCTCATTGCTGCGCAAGAGTCGCAGCCAGTTTTCAGTTCCAGACTGCCGAGAAAGTTGAGATTTTTTTCTCGGCATTTTTTTGTTAATAATTATGTAACATATTATTGTTACATAATTTGAAAACTAATGTAAATAATTGGAAAACTAATTATTCCAAAATTGATTACTATGCGATAAGATATTTGGAGTAAAATAATTACGTAAAATACCTACTACAAAATCAAATAATGTATCTGTATAACGAAATTAAAAAAATGTAAGGAAACTAAAAGAGAACTTTTTCATCTAAAAATATTATACAATGATATTCTGGAAAGAATATATTTAAAAAGTAGATCACTGGTCTAGGGACCTAGTAGGTACAACTGATTCTTAAGGGGCCGACCACACGCATACTACGCGTCGCGTCGTGGCCGCGCGGTCTGTAGACAATAGTATTATTTTAAAACTGCGATGTCGTGATTTATATATGTATTGTGATGTATAAATTTATTTGGCTATTGATTAATACCATGTTTACAAAAATACCTTCGCAAATAATGCATTATTTTGAAACGAATTTGGTTAGCATAAAAGAAGGTTACAGTGAACTAACCTTAAAAGAAAGAAATATGCTGTTGCAGATTTTTTTTAGAACTTTGAAGGGGAACAATTGCGTCATACACGATTTGTGCGTTACTTTAACCGTTTACACAGCGCACGCAGTGGAAGCTCTCAAAAGGAAAAAAAACCCTGATTTTGAAACATTATTCATTGGTACTCCGCTCCTATTGGTCTTATTTATATAATAATATAGCCTATAGCCTTCCTCGATTAATGAGCTATCTAACACTGATTTTTTTAAATCGGACCAGTGGCTAGTGGTTACTGAGATTAGCGCGTTTAAGCAAACACAAACAAACTCTTCAGTTTAATATTATTAGTATAGATTCATTCAACAGTTTTTTTGAACTGCTTTATTAGTTTTTTTGACGGAATCAAGAAAAATGGAGNNGATTTTCATTAATAATTAATTATTGAATTTCGTGTAAGTACCTATCTACCTACAATTTTACAAACTGATTAAAATTCGTCAATTATGATGACATCAGTAAATACTTATCAAAATATTCCCTGATTGTGCCAGTGTGTATATTCGCGATAAACTCAAAAACTACTGAACAGATTTTCATACGATTTTGGCCGACAGATAGAGTATTCCCGAGGAAGGTTTAGATGAATGATGAGCTGAAGTATGTTGTACATTTGTAGAA
>NJDD01005549.1:0-24670 GCA_002245505.1 Calephelis nemesis
TCTGCCTACCCCGTAAGGGACTTGGCGTGAAGATATGTATGTATGTATGTATGTATAAGAAATTGCGGATAAATCTTAAATCAGTTGACAAGTTTGGGGGTTGATGGTAATAAATAAGTAATACTTTATAGTTTAGGCGATATCTTTTTCGATCCGTTTATCACAAAAATGCGACCTCAAAATCATTAGTTAAGTTGTTAATAAAAATTAATATCTTACTGCTACATTTGTTGAAGTGATTGTAGTTTTTGATGGTGAAAGCTGTTGATGTCTAATGATATGGATAACTTTATCACTGATTTTCCTCTGACCATGTTCTCATTTTCCGTAACAAGTGGGGTGCTTATTTTTGATAGTTGTGTATTTGCTTGCTTGACGATGATGAATAAGAAATAATGCCACTAACCTGTCGAATTTCGTCCATAATTAATTTTTTCAAGGTATGTTCAAGTTATGTTCTTCAAAATTATAGCATTTTCAAGTCATTTTTTTGTTCAACTTGACTGCAGTTTAGTTGCCGGTGATCACAATTTATAATGGAATTCTTGTTGCTCACATATTACATTACAATAGTTACATTACAGTATGATCATGTTTAGTTGATAGTTATAATTAATCATCGATCATATTTTATGGTTATGATTAAGTTATATATTAAATGTTTCTTTATTAAATAATTATTTACAACAAAATTTTAACGTAAATCATACGTATGAATATATTTCTTATAAGTGTTCTAATGAAAACATTCGCAACTAATCTAACTTTATATTTTTTAATCATATGGTTTTACGTTGTGTTATTTCGTCACATATGTCTACATGTTTTAAGTTATTTTAAAACAGTCTTACCCGGGAATGGCAATTACGGTTTACGATTTTAATTACATATTGTATGATCTATATGTGAATTAAATTTTAGAAAAATAAATCCAGCTCATTTTAGCATAATCTCTGATCTCTCTTTATTTCTCTACACATCACACATACACGTACTCGTATGCAATCAATCTTACTTATCTTGACCACACGTGTACAATATTTGTATCAAATACTTATTAAGTACGTAATGATTATACAAAATAACGTAGGATAAAGTGCAGGGGGGTTACCATAAGCTCTTAAAACAGTACTATTTCAACAATACTAATTGTCAGTCGAGAAAGACAACCTTATGTCGTATACCATAAAGTTGCTTATAAAGTCAGACATTTAGCAAGATGGAAATAATACTGCTTTAAGCGTTCATGGTAGGGCCCCAGGATATATTTAAAAACTATATAAACATTATCCTTTATTTCGATTTAAAATCAATTCACTAAACTAATATTTTTAATCACTATTAATCGATTTCGATGTAACACTCATCATTGTATTGTATGCTGACATCCCTAAAAATATATTTTATTTATTTATTTAGTTGAAATTTTACTTTCGAAGAGGTGGTGCTGTTTATTGTTGTTATAAAATGTGATAATAATTTTGTTAAATAGGTATGATTTGAGAAAGTGAATTCAGTGGGATATTTAGGTATTTAAAATAATATTATTGTGGCCGCAAATTTCTTTGTGCGATAAAGCTGCAAATCATGGACTGAAGTCAGTTTCCTTCGGCGCCAGAATGTCTGACGAGCTAGAAGCCCGTATGTGGGAGGACGTAGGTCCCACATACGAAGCCCGAAGTCATGGATCATATTTTGAGTCGGCTTTTGCATCCTCAGAGCATTTAGACAGAGCTCCTTTGCTGGCAGAGGTAAGTGTAATAAAAACATCAGACAGTGGCTTCTTTTTAATAAGTATTGCTATTGCTTCACTGTGAGAGATAAACTGAAGGATTAATAATTTGACACAGATGTATAATTGGCCTAAGAACCCTTAATATTGAATATTTACTACTTGAAAAAATGTTATAAATTTAGTCATAAGTTTTGATTGTTTGGATTATCTTATTATGTTGCATTAACGTTGGTTTAGTAGGTATGAAAAAATATATTTGCAAGAAGACCAGTTTTTTTAAGAGTATTGATAGTAGAGTCCCGGTGAACTTCGTTCTTCCTGTTTAGTTTGTATAGGATAAATTGAACAGGTGGTTTTCCATGTTCCCTTAAATTTTTACTAGTTTTGTTATCTTTAAAAAATTTCTTTGGACTTACACAACTGTTTAAAAAGCAAAATTAGCAAAAAAACCTATAAAATTTATGCACTTAGCAACACATTGAGCTATTCATTTTATATTATAGACTAGTCTACCAGCAACTGCAGTCGCATTTAATTCATTAAAAACTTATCCTAAGTTAGTTACCTTTAATACCTCCAAGAAAATGTGCACAAAACTTCATGATATTGGGTAGTTTTGGCATAAAAGTGAAATAAACAAACTCAAATTTGCATTCATATTATATTAGCAGGAACGGGTTATTAAAACTGTTAGGAAGAAATGTATTTTAGATCTATACAGGTTATGTCAGCATTTTGATTGATTGGAAAAAAAATATTGGTATATATACATGTTCTAAGATGCTGACCATAAGTTATTTCCAGTAACATCTATGAAGTTTAGAGGTAATTGCTGTCTGGTACCATTACAAAAGACCAATCAGCACAACTATAGTAATAT
Organism: Calephelis nemesis; assembly: GCA_002245505.1. NCBI lineage: Eukaryota > Metazoa > Arthropoda > Insecta > Lepidoptera > Riodinidae > Calephelis > Calephelis nemesis. The sequence goes on from NJDD01005549.1 coordinate 2,616, forward strand.
TAGACATATAAATAATATTCCTTTTATTACAAAATTCTAATGAACGCCTGGTAAGGAGATACCTGTATCTCCTTACCAATCTTTTGTAAAATCTGCTTTAAATGGATAGTTATTAAGGAGTAACAGAAATACAAGCTTTGCCATATGTAATGTAACCCATGTTGGTCCAGGTCCGTTGAGTAGAGTAGACCATCTGCCTCCCTGCTAAGCATTGATAACTAACAAGTTGACTGGTGGCAGAGTGCTTTGCAGTACTTAATTTGCCTGGGTAAGGCTCCACTGTCATACCTATTCTTGCCACCACAATGACCTTGTCATGTTTTGGCTGAAGGGTAGGGTAGCCAATAGACTTGCACAACAGGCCAAACATCCCAGCTACAGAAGTATAAGGAACCTGTAACATATAGGCTAAGGTGATCTCTTATCATCAGTAGAGCCGTGTGCTTGTTCCCAGACCTTTCTTTTTAAAAAGTCTATAAAAGACATAAAAAATTGTGTTGATTTTACAACATTACAATTCCAATTTTATTTTACATAAAACAAATTCAAATTTTATGTGATTTGGAATATTAAAATTTTGTTTTACTATTTTGTTACCTTTAAACCATTTCTTATGGAATCTAAGATAGTTACCCGGTTGTGCATGTTATGCATATTATAACAAAATTTTACTGTTTTATCGGTTGTTAACAAAATCAAGTACTGTAAAAATATTGTTCAGGTTTTGACTGTGAAATTTTTGCTAATTTGTTGACTTCGGTTGTTATTCTGATATTACTTATATGTTTATTATATTTCAAATCTATGTAGGTATTGCGTTCCGTAGCACCCGTAACACAAGCATATGATTTGGAATTGGTTAGAAAAATTTGTTTGTTTGTCCAGGAACATTTATTTATTTGGATAATAAATTCATTATGATTGTGTCATGCAATTAAAATACACTTTTTTAACAGAAATTATTTATTTCCAAAATCTGTTAAACAGGTGTAGATGTATAAAAAAAATGTAATGGTTGATTGCAATAATTGCTGGTGCCAAGCTGCGTGAATTAACTATTATTTAATTTAAGTAATAATTGTACAGGTTGTTCATATTTTATCTCTTGACAATTTTGTCCAGTAATTACGAAAATCTGCTATTTTATAATTTAAGATACAAATGTACTACTAACTGACTCAAAAAAGGAGGAGGCTCTCAATTTGACTGAATTTATTTTGTATGTTTGTTATGCAATTACTTTTAACATAGCTAAGGTTTTTTGATGGTTCTTGTCTAGAAAGGTAGGTTATAATTCCGCGGTGGTCCTATTGTTTTATCATGATACAACTAGATTTTTTGTTATTTTTCAAAAAAATAATTATCAAATTTCATCATTGTACCCAATGAAATATTTGGAGTGGATTTTTGCAGTTTTATCTAAATTGTCATGTAGCAGAAAAATGCAATAGCACAATGTTTGGATATATTTTGAGATTTAAATGTTTAATATTTATATACTTACTAGCTGTCCCGGTGAACTTCGTTCCACCCGTTAGTTTGTATGGGGAAAATAAAGTGTTATTTTTCCCATTTTCCCTCTTTTTCTCTTCGTATTAACCTTCTTCCAACAAGAACCTAATTATTTAGTTGGTTGGGATTATATCACTAGTGTTATCAGTCAGGCAAGATAGCATAGTAAACATGATAATGTTACAATGGAAATCCTTTTAGATAATATTTTCTGTTAATCCCCACTGTGGTCGAGTGGTCCCATTTTCATTTGGCTTCATAGGCTCCAAGGTTCAATGCCAATGCATTTTTTTAATTTTCTTATTACAACAACATTACTTTAAAATATAGGCTTGCCACCTACCACATTGTGGGACCTACTGTCTTTAGCTAGATGTGGACATCCTGGTTGTAACTCTGCCTCCCATTTCAGGGACGAGGGCATGAAAATATTTTTTATTTTTGTCTTATCTAAATAGGTATATGTTTGTTAAGCTAGCACTAATCTAAAATTTTGTAAGTTTTATGATTCTCTATTTTGACATATGAAGAAAAAGTAGAAATGTAACGACCCCACCACCAGGTTGAGGAGAAACATGTAATTTACATTATATGTATATTCTGCCATAGCTGTTAATCAGACTAGATCAGTGGTTGGCAACCTTTTGGCAGTCAAGGGCCACAAGGCGGCAAAATAAACTAAAGGTGGGCCACACTTGTAAAATTTACCCTAGAAGCCAAAATATATACTTACGTATACTTGGCCATGCCCCATAGAAAAAATGAAAATGGGCGGAGAGAAGCGCGGTCTTAAGGCCGATTACCCTATACGCCGTATATTACACCGTCAAGCGTGTAATGTAATAAAACGGAATGTTAATGAATTAAAATAAGTATATTTTTACAGTTTAGTATATAGTAACTTATACATATTATACTAAACTGAATCTATTTTGATATTTATAACTTATTTTCAAAACATTCACGGGCCGCAAGTTGCCGAACGTTGGACTAGATGATTGAGATTTGAGTCCTAAAAAAATATCCCTGTGTATGTACCTATTACTTACTGTACCATCTCTATTCCTGTAAGGGTAAAGTAGCCGTTAAACTTACGCATTAGACTACTCAACATCCCAAATTTAGGTTCATTTAACGCACAACTAAATTTTTGGGTGTTTTTAGACAATGCGTTCTTACTAATCAGACAATCCTTCTATTTATTTGCTTGATGCATATGACAGACTAACGTTAAGACTACTTTGTATCCTGATACATATTTTGACTAGGGACACCTAACCTAACTACTTGGCTCGGGTATGTAATGTAGGTAAATGTGTGTGAGGTAGGTAGGTAAAAAAAAATAATATGGGAAGCCTATTTTTTGTACTTGACATCTCAAGTTCATTCATTACGTATAAAATTACGATGTACCTTACGTTTTTTGTAACCTTGCCGAGCGACAGTTTATTATAAGGATTGCTATTCACGTTCGCAAAAATGAGCATTTCAAAAATAATAAAATATTTTGACAACGATAACTTTTCTCGACACTTTTTGTTATAGTTCGAAACACGCGCCGTCCGGGGCTCCATCCGGGGTTTTTTCTCTTTTTTGTTGTTGTCGTTTTAAATCGTCGCGTATTATTTACATTTCTAATTATTTATACGGGATCCTCACTACATATAATATGTTTTTTTTATTTTATTTGTCGATATTTCGGCCGTGGTCACGACGGGACGCGACGGCAAAAAAAAGAGGTATGTATTAAGTATCCTGTATAAATAGCTAAAAATGTTAATTTTTTTCAAAGTCAGTCTACTTTAAAAAGAACTAGGCAGGTACATGATTTTTTCGTGAACTTTAAAAGCAAACAATCAGACCGAGATTCTGATAGGACTTAACCTATATACACCCTAATGATGGTGTGTTGCCGACACGAAGCTCCTCTCTTCCTCTTTCTTCCTCTCTTTCCTGGGTATCTGGTAGAGATTGCTTTAAGCAATAAGACCGCCATTAGTACATTTTTTGTAATATATTTGCTCTATATCTTATATTTGTGTTTTTATTGTAAAATAAAGAATCAATGGATAAATGAATAAATAAATAAATAAATATACTCTCTTCTTCATAAAGAATGACGACAACATGAACTTCATGGTGCCTGGACCAGGAATATGTGGTGGTAGTACCCTCGCGGATGAGTCTACATTTAGTCTTTGTACAGGGTCGTAGTAAGAAAAGCCCTTTTAGGAGATGGTTGGTTGTAAGCACTTGCCCTATCACTACATTGTATAAAACAAAGTCGCTTCTTCTGTCCCTATGTCCCTTTGTATGTTTAAATCTTTAAAACTTCGCAACGGATTTTGATGGGTTTTTTTAATAGATATGATTTTTATAAGATGAAGTGATTAAAGAGGAAGGTTTATATGTATAATTCATAACCGTGCGAAGCCGGGGCGGGTCGCTAGTATTCTTTAAAGAAGCTTGAGATCTATATGTGGATGTTACAGGAACATCGTGAATCAAATGAATTTTAAATCGATTGTTAAACAGCCATACCGTGTCGCGTGTCGTGAAGACACGTCCATCGGCAATCTGCTGTGTCGTCGTTGAATAAATTTCAATAAATTTGCGTTACAATTATATTGTTCAATGGACAAAGAAAACAACGGTACGTTTCTTTAATGTAAACAGGGCTAGGAAGATAACTTGACGGATTATAATTAAAATGCCGTTGGTAAGTCCGGTGAAGTAAAAATCGCGAGGTTAGCAACACATTAGTCGTTCACAAAATAAACGCCGCTAAATTTCAATGTCATGTCGTCTAACTTGACAAAAAAAAAAGAGTTTCCTCTCGTGTCACTGGGATTCCATCATTATATCCAGACTTTTATTTTTATGATGTTGGAAGGCAAACAAGCAGGCGGATTTACTGTTGGTAAAAAATTCACGCCGCCTAGAGACACCAAATGTGGTAATGGTGCGTTGCCAACCTTAGGCCGGGATGTTAGGCCATAAGCAGCAATGTATCGACTACCATATCTTCCGAACCGGAACACGTCGGTAAATAATAATTATGGATGTAACAATTTGATATTTTAATTTCTTGTGTCGCTTCTTTTTCTTATAGTTACCGGACCCCTTCGGAGTGTGTGGGCCAGATGATTTCCTACCAAGTGGCTTGTAAGAGGCGAGTTTTGGTTTATGTCACTGACACCACGATTGTGACTTAATGAGACAAAAGATTTCAGCCTCAGGATTTAGCGTTACATAGACATCTTGGAGTGCCACCAGGAAATCATTCTACTATGTCACTCTTTATGACGATAATAAAAGTAATGAATGTGGAGGAAGCTGGGCAGGTCTGCAAGGATAGTTACACTTGGCTCTCGATACTCTCTGCCTACGTATATATGTAAATACGTGACTATATTTTAAAATACTGTCCAGTAAGATAGAAAGACATGATAGAAATAACAGTAAACATAAAATGGTATTTAGAGCAGATATTTTTGCAACATTCAATCTAACACTTGCATAAAATTATGCACATTAATTTCAGCTTCTGACATGGCAAGCTTTTGTTGCACAACTTTTTTTACAATTACACGGCTTTGCTAAATATTCAGGTAATAACTTAGTTATATACAGTGGTTTTAATTGTTATATTTTAATCGATTTTGTGTTAAAGCAGCCAAAAATTGTTGAAGCGTACCACCTGCCTCTCCCTTATTAATGTAGTACATAGGACTGGAAGGGAGATGGCAATACTAGTCTCCGTAGAGTACATGCGCGTAAAGAGCATATTGTTATTAATAATTAAAAATATAATAATTGATAAAAATTTTGAAATTTGATTACGCAATATTGTTTTTTACATATGTTAATCCAGGTCACAATCTATCTGTGTTCCAAATTTCAGAAAAATCCGTTTAGCCTTTCGGTCGTGAAAGAGTTACAAACAACCATACACACATACTCACAAACTTTTGCATTTGTAATATGAACAAGATAAAAATTACTCCCCATTTCGCGAGGTCATCGCGTCCCGCCTTAACAGATGGACCAATTTTGCAATTTTATTTGTTGTTTTGGTTAAAGTCTGGGAAAGGTCTTAAGGAGAAAAAAAAACGTGAAAATCTTAATAAAAATTGAAAAAAGAATGCATTAATCCTTACAAACTGTTAATAGCTGTTATATCAAGCGATACGAAGTTCGCCGGTCGCGAGTTTTAAATAAATATTTCTATTTAGTTTTTTTTTATTTAGTTAGTGAATGGGTAGCTTTAAAAGTTATACACGTCACTTCGCTTACATACCCTCAGTAATGTGTGAAGGCGCCGAAGTTGACAGTGAATTGATTTTAATATATTAACGTAATACATTGTTCGGTGAACAGAAACAAAGGAAGGCCATAGTCTGTTTGTTGTCAAATATGCAGATAAAACAGAATGATGTGAGTAATATATATTTATTGTATACTTCAATAGTTAATCACTACGTAGTATAAAATCGAGTCGCTTCCTCTGTCCCGATGTCCTTTTGTATGAGGCTTTAAAACTACGCAACGGATTTTGATGCAAAATTAATAGATAAAGTGTGGAAGGTTTATACCTATGTATATTTTATACCCGTGCGAAGCCGGGGCGGGCCGCTAGTAAGCAATGTAAGTATTGTGAAGAAAGGAAGTAAAATTAATGTTGAAATACTAAATGCCACATGCACTTTCCTGGGTTTAATGTTTAACACTAAGTTAGCTTAAAACTACTGTGAAAGCCCGGTTACTATATTCAATAAACGAATCATTTTGATTACGGATGGTAGTAATTTTTACGATTAGTAAGATTGCTAACAACGGTTGCTCGTTTCAGACAATTAACATTGAGCATTTTTTGAAAATATGAGTAACGCAATGCTCGGCTACTTTTGATAAAAATACGAACGGTTAAGCTTGCGGATTACGTTTCGTTGATTATAGGAACATGTCATAAATCATTTTATATGTGACAGTTACTTAATTATTAATTTTAACTCAGTAACATGTACACGGCGTTAAGTCACCACACATAAAATAATGCAACAGATATCTAATAAGTTTTAAAAAAAAATGTTTTTTTGATAATCTTTTAATCATAAGGGGCATTTCCAGCAGGAGACTTGAGAAGTATTCAAGACGTATCAAATAAGTTTAAACACGTTAGGATAGTGTTGGAATCTTAGTTTCTATGGCCTCTTTCTGGTTCCGTCATTCAATTTTCCGTCGTTCGAAAGTAGAGTCCGAACGAAACTGATTTTTTGCCCGTAACCGAAACTGAAACCGAAAGTTCGGCCGCGGTTCCAGTTTCGGCCGAAAACGAAACCGAAACTTACGTGACCCTATATAAAAAACACAGTCAAATACCTAAATGTTGGTGCATTTTTTAAATTTTTCTATCAATCATTAAATAAAACACTGTATTTTTGCTTCGTTACAATCATTTGTTAATGTAATTCAAAGAAAAACTGCTATCTTGTTTTTGCAAAATTAAGTTCTCATAGCAAAATAATTTAGTGTCCGACCGAACTTTCGGTTTCGGTCAGTTTCGGTGAAAAATTCAAGTTTCGGTGGCAGTTTCGTTTTCGGCAAAAAATTTACCGAAACTTTTGCCGAAATCGAAACTGTTTCGGATGTTGTCGAGCGCGTTCGCCTAACTTCGTTTCGCGTTGCAACACGGGCGGACCTTAAATGTGAGTAACACTGTCCCAATAATTGTGATCTAGATAAAATATGTGATTCAATTATTATGATTATCATTTTTAAAAGAGACTAATGATTCTTCTCAGTCCAAATATAAACCTAAGTTCTAACTTCACTACAAAAACGGTCGAATAGATAACCTCCTAATTTTGTTAGTTAAAATTGCAACTTAAATTAAAATAAAATTTAAAATATGTACATATTTAAGTAAATAGAAATTCAAATTAATTTAATGTTATTATAAATTACCTGGCTTGCATGGGCATATTAATTTAGTTTTTGTTGTAACAATGTACTTAGGTAGGTATACGTTAGTACTATCTTTTACTTATTCTTTAGTACTACGTAAAACTGTTTTTTTTGTCCTTATACATAATTATTATTATATTATCTTAATATAGATATATAAATCTCGTGTCACAATGTTTGTTCTCAATGGACTCCTAAACCGCTTAATCGATTATAATAAAACTCGCACACCATGTGCAGTTCGATCCAACTTGAGAGATAGGATAGCTTATATCTCAATTTATGGTAAAAAAATACCATCCGAGCGAAGCCGGAACGGGCAGCTAGTATTTAGTATATTAGGCTGTGACTTAACGCATTTAGTGTTGTTTTAAATTATTATTTTATGTAATTGATACACGGTTATAATTATTATGTTTTACTTTTATTATCTTTTACAATACAGAGGCCAGCGCATTACTTGCAGTTTTTTTGTTTTACAAAAAAGGAAGTGCACACAGACTAAAGATGTTACCATAGATAAAAGAAGATATACTCTTTTTTATTAAATAAAATTGAGCATAGGAATTACTTCCATAGACAGCCTTGAGTGCTTATATTTAACATTTAGAACTGTCTTATAGGTACATAAAGAAAAGTCGTGTTAGTTACTTTTATATTAGTTTTTAACTCCAGAATATCTAAATTCTGCCTAAAAATCTATGTTTTAGTTTAGAACGAGGAACCCATGGAGGATAGAGGCAAGGAGAATCGTCTCTGTGTATGAAAAGAAAAGTGTCCGTCTGAATGCTATAAATTAGGGCGGCGCAACAGTAGCAGCTGAGTAAATTTTAAAGGAAGCGCCAAAAGTTATTACAGTAGGATAGAAAAATGAACAAGGAAAGAAAAATTTCCGCTTTGTTATGGCGCACTTTTTAAAATACGCATAAAATAGGAAACAATATATATTTTTTTACGTATCATAACTCAACGTTTAATTAGTAAATACTAAAAAAATATATATAAGTAAAATAAAAAAATTACATGTTTACAACAAAGTTCATGAAAACAAGAATGGAAAAAAAATTAACTTAAGTGTCAGTTTTTAGATTAAATTATATAACTCGGCTCACTTCAATTCGTCTACGATTGCTACATTCACACCTACTCTGATTATACACGAGCGCCATTCTGGACGATTGTTGAACCGTTATTTCAAGCTTACAGCTGGACACTTTTTCAGTTCGTCCCCCATACCAGATAGTTCTCCTTACCTCTATTCTCCATGCAGGAAACGGACAAAGAATACTTATGATCCCGTGCAAATTCGAGAAAGCTAAGATAAATAAGTTTCGGTTAAATTCGGATAAATGTCGGACTTGACTTCTTGAGGTTCCGGGCTCGATCGGGGGTACATATATTGCTCGACCCGGGGGAGCAATATAATGTAATTTCTAAAAATTTCTTCTGTAAATTCTAAAATAAGAGGACTGTGAGACTAAAAACATATAATATTATGATATACATTATTATGTAAACTTCCACCGAAAATTGGTTTGAACGAGATCTAGTACCTAAGTAGTTTTTTAATAGGCACTGTAACACCAGCACTTAAAATAGTTGATCTAGGTTGATAGAGTTGTACCTCACTATCAAGAGACAGCGCTGAGCAGTTTGGAATATCGCAACCTAAGCCCAAAATAAACCTTTTAATATAATATTGTCTTGAATAAATATTCAACAAATGTTGCAAATGGATCCCAGGGCCAGGCTAAGATCCCAGGGCCCCCAGACGTTACTTATTTTTGAAGTAACGAATTTTACGGTATAGACTCACTGTTATGTGTTTAAGAGTGTGTGTGTACTAACTAGTTTGACTAGGCGGCCCGTTCACAGGTAGCAGGTAGAAAAGGTAGACAAAAACATAACTTACTTTTGTTAAACTCGAAGTGCTGATTTTTGTATATGTCACATAGAATATTACAAAAAATAAATATTTCATATTGACAGACAGACAGACATAACAGTGAGTCTATACCGTAAAATTCGTTACTTCAAAAATAAGTAACGTCTGGGGGCCCGGGATCTTACTCTAAAATGTAAAACGCGTTGATTGCAATAGTTTTAATGAGCCGTCGTGTTAGCTTACGTATTGCTAAGGGTTTGATTCGCAAACTCAGATACATAAACCGCAACTACCATATATAAAATGAATTAAAATAACTTTTTAAATATAATAATCACCTCTGTGGTCGAGCGGTTCAATTGTTGGACTTGACTGCATGAGGTCGTGGGTTTGAATCCAGGGTCGGGCAACAAAAAGAAAAAAATAAAAAAAAGTTGCCAAGGATTGAATATGTGCCCGGTTGGCGATAGGCTTGCCACCTTTTTTTAAAAAAATTGGAAAACCACAATTTTCTTTTTTAATTGCCCAACCCGGGAACAACAACAAGCTTACAGAAATACATTAAAGATTAGGAAGTAGGTTTAAATAAATCTAAAAGATGATTAGAATTTACATACAAATACATGCATGTCTTCACGCCAAGTCCCTTACGGGGTAAGCATAATAATTCAAAGTTTAAAATTTAAATTATGTAAAAAAAGTTATTAGATTGTAAAACATCCAGATAATAAAAATGCTTGGGATTGATTGCACCATAAATCAATCTTATAAATACTTTTAAGCTTGCGTTTTCTACATCAGTGCGTCTTCTGTACGTAGTACCAACTATTAAGTACTTATTCTGTGCTTGATTGAACGCTAATGGAACGATTGACGAGTCGAAAGTTTTGGATTAGGTATTGTCCATCCCTTTAACTACGCATTTTTCTTTCGATTGTTCTAGATTTCCGTCGGTTACGACTCGCGCACGAAGGGTTCCGTACAAACATTTATCTATTAAAAATTACGTTTGTTGCATGGGAATTAATACTCACTTTATTGATATTTAATTATTTATTTTGAATTGTAATATACAAGTAAATATTCTGTAAAAAATTACCATTTTTAATATTGAGGGAAAAATACGAAGAAAGCACGTTTATTGGATGGTATTGTATGGCACGTTTATTTTTATTGTTAGTATTTGTTGTTATAGCGGCAACGGAAATACATCATTTGTGAAAATCTCAGCTTTTTAGCTATCACGGTTTATGAGATACTGTCTGGAGACAGACAGACAGCGGAGGCTTACTAATAGGGTTTTTCTTACTAAAAGGGTAAACCTATGGGTACGGAACCCTAAAAAGAGCTAAACCGCGGTCTATTTTACCGCGGTCTTAGGGCCACTTGCACGTTCCCGGGTTGAGTATTTAACACTGAGTTAGCGTCTAACTAGGGTTAAATCACCTTATATTTGACAGTTTAACTCAATATTGAATGTAACCCGGGTATGTGCAAGTGGCCCTTAGTAATGGTTCGGGTAATATATACTGTTATATAATCCTCCGATCTAAACAAGTGCAACTAGTTTAAGATAAGTTGAATATGTTACAATGCGGGTAAAACTGGTCGCGTTTTTCCTCTTGTGATAGGTCAGCGTATGTAATCAGCTATACGAGCTGCAACTATAATAGTTTTGTTTTTTATTGACTTGTGACCTTATTGTTTATATTTTAATGTAATTGTTAAACTAAACATTATCGTTTCTGTGGTTTAGTATTCAAGTATTGGACTTGACTTTATGAGGTCCAGGGTTCGATCCACTATAGATTGAAAATATTTTGTTTTTCTTTTACTTTCACTAAAAATGTAGAGGTCGAACGCGTAACCTCTTCCTTTTTTCGAAGTCTGGTAAAAACAGACAGTCAATCGGAATTTACATGGTAGAATATACCTACATAAGAAGAATGGTTTTTTTTATTGTTCCCGAGTCGAGTTTTTATCTGTACGAGTATTACAACTAGCTGTTTACCCGCTACTTCATCTGCGCGGAATAGAGTCTGACATAAAATTTCATCTGCCATTATAATATTTTAGAAAAAAAATGTCTATGTTTGAACTCGGGTCTTTGACTATATGTATATAAAATTTTATCGATTTTTCTTATGATATTGGAAGCCAAACAAGTAGAGGGATTTCCTGATGGTAAGAAACTCTCAACCTTAGGCCGGGATGTTAGGCCTCGAGCAAAAGTAAGTTTACCGGCTATCTTACTCTCCAAACCGGAACACGTTATGACGTTATGGCGGTTGGAATAGGTAAGGCGGTGGTACCAATCCGGTTGAGTCACTGCGAAACTCTACCATCTAGTGGTCCAATGGTTGAGCCATCAAAGCGTAACAGGCAGACAGACTCTATTTGGAATCGAACCCGAGCTTCGCTGACGATTGTTAGTCATACGTGTACGCTAACCACTAAGCCTACCAAGCAGTCACGGTCGGAATGGGTTTCAAATCGTTTTTACCTGATTGTACCAACTTTTTTTTGTTTGTACCTCAATAGTTAAAGGGGGTCGAAGAGGGCCCTGCTAAATTCTTGCAATTGTCTAAGTGAATGAAAACTCTGGCCTAGGTCCACCTAAAGGTATTTTTTTAAATCCAACACTTGTACCTCGATGGTTAGTAAAGGGTCTTTGGAGCCTTCATGTTGATACTTCTTGAAAATATATTTTTTTTACAATGGGCTTAACCTCGTTTGTTCCTAATAATTGTTCTAATTTTTTTTGTTTCTCAATAACTACTGACCAATTCACGGTCTCCTCCTGAATTCTAAAAATGCAATTGTCTGAGTAGAAGGAAATCCTGTTAAGTGTGTTAAGTCTCCCTAAAGGTATTTCACCAAAACGCGTTGTTTCCATCTCGAAAGATTTCCTTCTGGGCCAAACATCGATTTCAAGATTTTTAAATTTTTCGAGGTTTGTACCTTGATCAAATCGATGCATGCTATTGTTTGAGTGAGTGAAAACCCTGGTCAAGGTCATACGTAACGCAATTCACTCAAATTCGTCGTTTGAAACTCGAAAGAATGGCCTCTTGGCCCAAAATTATGTTTCAAGGTTTTTAAAACTTTCGAGGTTCGTGCCTTGGTAAAATCAATGCATGTTATATTGTCTTCAGTGAGTGGAAAGTCCAATTTAGGTCTCCTGTAAGGCAATTCATCTAAATTCGCCGCTTGTACTTCGATAAGTAATGGCTACTGGGCCCAAAATCATTTTTCGAGGTTTTTGAATTTATTGAGGTTATCGATGTTACTAGGGATGTAACGGAGGTAGTTTTATCGGAACCGAAGGCGGAGTCGAAATTTTTAAATTTGCTTTATTGGAGTTGGAGGCTAGATCAGAAGGGGTGCCATGAGAGAAAATTTTTATTTAATGACAAATAAAATATTGTTTAGTAACATTTTTTATTTTAATTTTAAACAAAACAAACTATAAAAATGGTATATTTCCAAATTAACAAGAAATTAAAATAGATAAATTTAAACCCAAAGCAGAACATTAAATTATATTAAATGAACAAAAGCTTGAATGAAAAAACCGGGCCTGGTGGGCACGACAAATAGTGGAGGGCAATTGATTGCAGGTGCTGGAATTTTGTATTTCCACCAGAAAGTAAATACTTTCCACCACAATAACGGATCATCATTAATTCTTCATTCAACATTTCTTCATTGAACTCATATAGTATACTTTTACATACATTACCACAAATTTGTCAAAAACTGCACATTTTTCTGATGTGGTTTTATCATCGTCTTCATCACTGCTTAACAATATATTTGACAAAACTGTTTGGACATTACAAGGCTAGCTTCTGCTGGTGATTCCATTCTTGCCCGTTTTTCTACAGGAACAGCAACATTATCAACCTCGTTAGTAGATGTATCTGCATCAAATCGTGACATTATTTCTGTTTCAATCTTCTCTTTAACCACTTCATTAAACTTTTTTGTCTTATAGAGAGGATCTAGATGTGATGCTATTGCAAAGAGATCACCAGAAAGAGAAGGTCACCAAATTTGGAATTTAATTGATCGACGGTACTTTTTATTATAGTTTTAAATTTTTCATTTGTGTCTTGCTTAGTGTTTACTGCCTTCAATGTGTAAATTTAAAGTGTGTGTGTACTGGTGTTATCGTCTCTCATATTTCGGTTAAATTAAAATAAAATTACTAGTTTTTAAGCTGCAGCCTATCTTCAGGCGACAACTAAGTGATGTTGTGTATACATGCGTACAGGCATAGAGAATGCTGTATTCAAATCATTCTTTCTAACATATAAAATATACTCTTCCACCTGTAACAAATTAATTAAACTAATTAATGCTTATAATTTACACTAATTTACAGTATAACTTAAAGTAGTATTTAAATTATATGTATGTCAAAAACTAAATAATACACCTATTATAACAGTATGCATAAACCACTGCAAGTTATAATTAACTCGATTTAATGGTTTTATTTGAATTTATTGTATTAGCATGCACAGATCTTTGATTGAAATGAAATAATCTGGAGGTAAAATTAAATGCACACATTAATACAACTTACCGCGTATTACATTCCTGTAATACACTCAAACATTCTTGGTAGAGTTGTCCCTTTTGTATTTTATGCAGTCAAGTCGGAAAAATTGGGAATGATTATAATGCGTCGATTTTTTTTTGCATTTCGATAATAAGGCTGTAATTTCTTCATCACAATCGAACAATGTTTGCACACAGAGTTGCAAGTGATGTACAGTGCAATTGACATCAGGTGTGTCGACGAGTTTCATTACTCGTTTTATATTAGCTCCAGAGCCGCGTACAATACAATGAATTTTCTCTTTTCGTCCCTCGCATTACGAACTGTCCTAACTCATTAATTCGGCGATTTGAGTTGGGACTTAGGACTAAAAATATCTTCTTGAATTCGTTATCTACGATTTTCTCTAACTCACGTAATTGTACGATCATTGATTCTCGACTTATTGACATTTCTCTAAAGTATAATTAGAAACTCAACTTAAAATGACCAAACTGAAAAAGCTTGGCTTCTGGAAATTGTCTAAACTGAGATAGGACAGTTAGTCATGCGTGGGACGTTTTATGATCCCCTATTCCATCAACATACTCTAAATTATTTCTATAACTATGTCTTCTGTATGTCTTACATCAAATGTGTGGCATTTTAAAATAACTTTTAGCTTTTTAAAATCTCTTTTTATGCCATGCTCTGTCAGACTCAATAAAGACATATTTAAACTCGGTATTTGAACAAATTGTGTAAGCAAATCTTTATTTGTTTTTGCTAATATTTTTTATAAATGACTACAAATATGTTCAGTGAAAAATGTCTTCCCTTAAGTGATAATTCGGCACAGTGAACTGCATAAGTCGCCGAAATCCTATACCTTCCACAAAATTAAAGGGTAGATCTTACAAAGCAATCATTTTTGAAATCAATTTGTCAATTTCCATAGATTTAGCATTAGAAGTGCACCATTTTGTATTCTTCAGCAAAGTTTCTTTTAAAATTATTTGTTTTTTAGCGTCCTGCAGGGGCGTCGAAGTCGAAGGCTGTATAGTTTTTTTTTCAGTTTCTAACTTTATTAATTCTTTATGTTCAGTAGCAGGGACAGACTTCAAATGGCCTTCTACCGACGTTGTCATACCTCCCTTTCTTAAGTACGTCTTCACTTATACAGTTTACACTTTGCCGAATCTGAATTAACTTCAATGAAGTAGTTCCAAATACAACTAGATTTAGGTTTCATTGTCCAACACAAAAACACATCACTTTTATTGATAGTAAGCCGCAAATACAAAACAAATATCTATAACCTACGAACGTGTCGTGTACATAACAAATTAACAACTATTGAAAAAATGATTGACGATAGAGTGCATGTAGCATAACAGTCGACACAGACCGTCGCCTCCCCTATGTTATGCTTCGTCTTCCGATTCGAAGGTTTTCTTTGATTTAAAAGTGTCGGAGCCGAAGTTGGAACTGAAGGTGTAATAATAATCGGAAGTTCCAACTTAACCGAACCGGAGTCGAAGCTCCGTAACACTGTACCTCGAAGAAATGGCCACTGGACCCGAAATCATGTTTCACAGTTTTTGACAGTTTTGAGGTTTGTACCTCGGTCAAATCAATGCACGCCTGAGTGAGTTTATTTCGACGTTTATTTCTCAAGGGAATGGCTTCTGGGCCAAAAATCAATGAAAATAAATAAAAAACCAATGAAATTAAAATTAAAAAATATACAGATAGACTTCTAAGGCTAAGCCTATGGACTGAGCTATTTGCTCAAACTTCGTTATGGGACTCCTTAACATATATTAACAATGGCAGGATCTTGGGATTTAGGAGCATCATGGTCAGCATGTTTGCTTTCATAACTTTGCTCACATCGTTGTATGTTTCCCATTTTCTAGATCCTATCCTTCTGCAATGTGCAATATAGTGCCCAATTAAGGAAGGATCGTTGAAGTTATGGTCGTGTTGATATTCAATTGCGCCAACAAGTTGAAAAGTTTCAGACCTTAATGTGATCCTGGTATCAAGTTCTCCTAATAAAAACTTTCCAGTCCATCCTTTGTATACCAACGAATTACTGATGCTGCAACTACTCAGCACCTCCAAATCTATAAATAAATGTTGTCCAAATTCGGTTTCTGTATCTTGATAATTTCCGCATCACTGGTAACTGTCACGTTTCTATTTTCTATCACAGCGCTGAGGGTATTTGTGAAATCTCGCATGTTTCTTTCATATAAATACCTAGTAACAATCTAGAACGAAATATCCTTGTATATTGATGCATTTACCCCATGTTCTGACAAGACTTTGATAAACTCGTAATCACGGAGTCGGATTTCCGCTACTGTTTACAAGAGTAGTATAGACTGCACAATCCCGATAGGCAATGAGCAACAACAGTACGAGTGCATCAAAAGCACACATCCGTAGGATCATAAAAAATTTAGCGTTTACTCTATTTTGGTCCTAGAGAACTGCCATTTTTGAGAAGGAGCAATAAATCGCATTTTTTGTTGCGTGTTTCGTTGCTATATCCGGACATGGCGTCAATTTCCCCGCTTTCTTGGTGGATAATTGGTCTGTCCTTTCCATGACTCTATGTAATTGTAAAAGTTTTGATCTTGATATGTCGTAAGGTCGTCTGAGGTGTCAACAATATATTTCGTAGGATTCGATTTATTTCAATGAGTGGTCATATAATTCAAGGGATAATCGAGGCTGATAACTTTGAATTCCAACTGTGCTCGTTGATGGGAAAAAACATCATTCGGTTTGTCCGGCAGCCCTTGATGTCATTACAATTTGTTTCAAGTTTAAGTTCAAAAGATGAATCAATTGAATCAGATTTAGGGATAGTTTTATTGCTATTCTTTAGGATACCTGATTTCTCTTTACGTGTTTTGTCTTCTTTTAACCCTAACAAATAATCTGTTATCGTTTTCTTAATCTGTGTGTCGTGAATCGCTTAAGATATTTTCATGTTTACTCTAATAGCTCTCATGTGCTTGACTAAAAATTTATCTGGGCGTAGATTCTTTTGACCCTTGAAAGTACTATTTTCTAATTCCTTGAAATACGCCTCACTGCGCGCAGATGTAGCTATTTGATTTGATACAACATTGGTCCATAGGGGAAATAACTTTGTTAGGCGTAACAAGTCTTTGCAAAACTGACCGCAATCCTTTTGCGACCGAACTTTGCGCACTTATTCTTTATCCTTCAATGACCTTTGAAAATACTTCCTTTTCAATACCTTATAATTTTTTTCTGATTTCCGATGATGTGTTTCCTTTTCTTTTTCTTTATTGATATCTGAGTTGTCGCACAACGATATTTGACATTTTGACGCATTTCTCGGGTGAGTTACTGCTCACAATGCTCAGCAAACTTTTTGTTAAAGTCTCCTCGTATTATAAGATTTTAATTCTCCTCGTATTCACTCAAATCAAGCCTCTTAATTAAAGCCAGTAGACGTTTTTGGGCAGGAAAGCACCCTTTATCTTTAGGACCAATCTCATCTTCTTATTCATCTTCCGAGCGACCAGTAACACGTCGCGTAGAATATCACGGAACATGTTCAGAGAGTCGCATTGGCTTAAGACTCCTATACAACGTACGAATAAATCTTTAACGCTCGGGTTTTTATTTTGGAAACATGAACAGCGGGAAACAGTTTTATCATACTTTTTTAAGCTTATGTTAGACGTGAACGTACGTTAGTGACGTTTCCTTTGCTTAATTCAAGTAATTATTAATGCTTAATGCTTAATATTAATTAAATTGTGATGGTGAGCTATACAGTCGTCAAATTCGACTTTAGGTACACTATACTTAGTCGAGTATACTCTATATTATACGAAACTTATTTGTCAAAATTAGTTTACTCAAAATGGGCCCTGCGATATTCAACATTCAATTTGCGCGGCTAGTTCTCTAAAGCATCACGCACGAGGTCCATGTCAATATCGGCGGCTGCTTTGATCAGGGATCCCTTGAATGACTCTAAAATTTGAAATTAAGCTTTGAACAGGCATTCGGCTCCAAGTGCTGCCATATTTTGTAATCCAACGAATTCAAGTCTGGACTGGAAGAGGGCCAATCGTCGTAGAAAAAAATCTTACATAGGTGATTTGCGATACTGGAGTAATGTTTTCTTCGGAACATTTAATCTGGTAAATTTGATACATTTTTACGACAAAGATGCATATTGCGATTTTATTTAATCGTTTAGATGTTTTTCTTATATGATGTGGCTCCATAGTTGGGAAAGACTCAATATGCTTTTAGACGAAGTTCACAGCAGCCTCACTTGTCTTGTTCGGGGGTTCTTTCTTTCCTCTCTGGTATTTAGCATCGTACAACCCATACTCGTTTCGTTTTTCTGTGGCACTATTGATAGCAGTACAAGAAATGGCTAAAGTGTAACAAAAATACTTCTGACACGGTTGCACTCTTGACCCATTATGATTGTATTGTACTACTCTGTTCTGACTTACTAACTGTATTACTCAATATAAAATTCTTCTTTTTAATGTAACTTGAATTCCAATAGTGTCTAGATGGCATTTCAATTACTTCTTTCGCTTCGCTTACATTTAAAAAAAGTATTTAAAGGGCACAGGGGAAAAACATGCAGTTTCACAAAGACAACTTGTGAACAAACAAACACAACAACTGAACTAAGAAATTGCCAAATTAATCTTTTGATTCTTGAAAAAAGGTACAATAAAGTTTCAAATTGAAGGGAGATATATTTATTTAGTAAGCAATTATATTTGCTTCTGTTGTGTAGTAAAAAAAACCTTTACATTCTTATATTTATTGAGTTAGCACAGGAAAACAGATCAAAGTCAGAAAATACAGGCAAATAATATGCAATGTCCATGAAATATTTATTGTTCATGTATCATTATATTTTATTTGTGAGAAGTATTGCATAGCTTTTGGTCCACAAAACTTTGACAGTGCCTGGATATCCTTAAATTTTGCCTTTGAAACTGGAAGGCTATCTTCTTATGAATTATCTGGCAGTATAAACTCACCAGAACTATGAGAGTCATTCTGGGATTGCAACTTTTTGTTAGGTGCCATGAGAATTGTTGATGTCCAAGAGAAATTGTAATGTTCTCTGTGAAAAATCAACCTTGGATGATCCTTTTCAACCCTGATTTCTCTTATGGGTCGAGTTAAAAAAGGGTATGTCTTCTCATACATAGGGGATAGAAAGGTTGTCTATTTTCTGACAAGTGGTTGGTCAACTTCAATCACATGAAGGGGCATGGCTTCTGTCTAGCTTCACAAATCACTTTTATCCACTCATCAGGCGTTTCACAGGGTGATTTCTGATATATGCAACCCATATTTCTGTCACATTCCAAATATAAGTGCCCGCGAATGGGAAATATTATTTTAATCACATCCAAGCGTTTTGCACAGTGTACAACATAGAGTATAAACGAAACACAGTATAATTCTTATTTTGCCCACCGCAGGAATCACAAAATATTACAAGTTCTCGAGTATTTTTATCAAGCATGTTAAATATATAGCAATGAAGAAATGAACATACTTCGTCAGATCTTTTTTTTTTTGCAATCGTTTTTGGGTAGCAGAAGAAATATGATTTGGGTGTAGATAGTTCATGGATGTTAAAAAGATTCAAGATTAGTTGTCTTTTATAATAAACGACATTTGTGGTAATGTTCGGCATACTTAAATTTTTTTGAAAGTCCATTGCAATAGCTTCCTTTCCAGAAGATGACTGACATTGAATTTTAGTTTCTTATAGAAATATTAGCCTTCAATTTATGTAACTTATTCTCAGTTTCTAACTTTTTTTTTTCAATTTCACCTTTTTCGAACTCGGAAGCATTCTTTAGATTTACTGTGAGAGCTTATACCTTAGCCACAAATTCATCACAAGTAATGTAGATCAAAGAACAAGAATGTAATCACTTCTTGGATATCCAAATCCTATGTTAAAATGATTAACGAATATAGATCGATAGATTTTATAGGATAGTTGATTTTTGTCTTCGAACATATCATACATTTTCGTAGATAAGTTTTTGACCTGTCATGTAAGCTGTAATGACTTTTTCTTCCACGAAATGACCTTATGTGATCCATGACCGTAGGCTTAAGTATTAAACTCAGTTTTTAAGGGCTGTAGCAATGTTTTCCTCTCATGTCAGTTGGGGCTTTACCTGTTGTGAGTAACGATTTTTTTATTGTACATATTCTTTGTCTTGTGACGTGTGATTTATTGCAATACATGGATGCAATAAATGCTGAGGCACACACTGGCACATCAAGCTGATGATTTTCGTCAACAACTCTCACTCTGTAGGCGTAATTTGCTGTATGTAACTTAGCTTCAGGTTATTCTTTTCTAGGTCGTCTTCTTTGAATTTCCAAAACACTTGTTAGACCACTTAAATAAAGGTTTTGTTCATCCCTAGATGGCAACAGGTTGAAATCCTTTAAAAATTCTTGCTCTCTGTTCATCATTCACAGCTTCAAAACACTTGTATCCCTTGCAATTGCAACTTGGACCAGTTTCATGACTTTGAAGTCTAATCTTCTTATTAACATCCGACAATCGACCGTGAAGTTTACGTTTTTTGGTATGTTGCTTCAGATTAACCTCGTTTTCTTCTTCTGACGACATTTATAATAAAAATATATTAAACACACGCCAACAGGACGACAGAACAACAGGACGAACAAATTAACCTCAAAAAACAAGACGTCATTAAACAAACGTCAAACTAACAACGATGGACCATGTTTATTTTCTCCTGTACGAGTTGCACATTGCTTGTTATTGCACTATATCAATATTTTATTATCAATATTACTCCGTGACTATTCATGTTACTGCAAAGTATGTTTTGGCGTTTTGTTTTACCAAATTTAAACTTCACAATGGCATTGCCAGTTCAAAAAACTTAAAAATGTGACATTCCATGTTTTTCCCCCTGTGCCCTTCATTTGCTACAGTCAATATCCTAAGTAATTTTTGCCTTCCTTTCCTTATTTTTAATTCAGTAAGGAAGACCCTCAGATCGTCTTTTCTTTATCACATTTACTTTTCAGTTATTTGGATCTGGTTTTTGCCAGCGTTTTCTTGATTTCATAGTGTCGATTCGAAGTCTCTTTAACAAAAGTTCCATAAGAAAAATAGCGACAGTCCTTGAAACTGAACCCATTTTATTTTGGATTATTATTTCCGAATAAAATTATTTGTTCTTATTTACAAACCAAGTCATCGTCTTCATCGCAATCACTCATGAAATTCAAATAACTGTCGTCCTTTTTAGTACTAGCAGACGGCCCTCTCGTCAATTCACTCAGTTCGATTAGATCTGTTGGACAGTAATCAGGGACTTAATCAGAATCATCACTGTCGAACATTCGTTCCATGTCGCGCCTCACTCTGGCGTCATCTTCATTTAAGGCCCCATACTTAGTCAGCCAGAAGAGCCAATCGCCGCACTACCCCGTTCCATGATTACAATGAAATATTGCGTTCTAAAGTAAACGTCTTAAGCGACAAATCACTATTTTTGACACTATAAAAGTAATTTAAAAAAAAGTATAAAAACTGAAACACTTATCTTTTAGGTATAGTACTTATCTATGTTTATGTTAATTCTGGTGTCGATATTTTCATAATTGAAGTAGACAGTTGGGTTTTGCTTTCAAAAAAGGGTTAACTTTTTGATTTTTTTCTATCGAGCAAAGTGAAATGAATCGTGTTTTGGAAACACTAGTCTTATAAAGCATATTCATGTTAATCTTATGTATTTTTGTCACCAAGATCCATGATTGCTTTGTATGAAAAAAACATTATACTGCTGACGTATTTTAGCATACATGGACCCTTAAAGCTAAATTTGAAGTCGATAAACAGGGTACATCGCCGTCTTCGTAATCTGAAAACAAAAGTTAATGTAGTATCTCAAATCTTAGTAGGTTGGAATACCCTAACCAACACAGCCACAATTTTTTTAACCGGTTCCGATAAAAAAAACCTTTTTGCAAGAATTAAACATAGGTTTCTATAAATCTTAAAGAAAGAAAAAATTTCGCCCCAGACAGGATTTGAACCTGTAACCT
>NJDD01005549.1:27939-41591 GCA_002245505.1 Calephelis nemesis
ACAGTCACACTCACACATTGATAGCTGCTTGGTCGGGCACCGCGCGACAGCAATAGATTTTACAAATACCTATTTTTCATTTCTCTAGCCCTTGGTGTATTCTCTTAAAGTTTATTTATTTATTTAACACTTTATTGCACACAAAAACTAAAATACACAAACTACACGAGAAGTTAAAAATGCACAAAAGGCGAGCTTATATCTAACTAAGAAAATTTCTTCCAGCCAACCCAAAAAAAATGACGATGTGAAAATAAAAAGTTGTAATGAAATAAAATTGTACTAATACTATTAAGTTTGTGAGAATTAATGAATATTTGTTACTCTTTAACGCACAAACTGGACGGGTTATGACAGACTTTTAACGTGAATGTCTTACCATCAGGAAATCCGTCTGCTTGTTTGCCTTCCAATGTTCTGTTTTTTTTCTATTTGTTATGTGATTACTTTGTCAATAACGAACAGATTTTGATCCGTATAATTTGGGATGATACGTCATGATTTCGAGGTGGTCCTATATCAATTTTACTAAGATACGACAGAAGGTTTTCGATTTATACCCACTTGAAATCATATCGGAATCATTAGCTACCTATCAAAAACGATCATGTAATCGCTATGTGGTATTATTTTGTAATTTAGCTTGAATTGTATATATTTTATATTATACAACAATTTACGAAATTAAAGATTTTTGCGGAGCGCTTTGGCAGATTGAATGGATTTTTGAAAACTCTTTTGCGTATTAGATATACTTAAAAACAGAAAGAATGTAGGACAAATATTCACACATACTTAAATATTGAAGTATTTTACATTAAAATTTACTAGCCGACCCGCGATCTTCGTATCGTTTGACATTGTTTGTGTATGGGGAAAATTAAAGTATTATTTTTCCTTTTTTATCTGCTATTTTCCTTGTTATTCTCTTTTCATGAACATTTTCTTGACAGTAACTAACACAAAAAAGTGAGCTAAGTTGGTCCGTCCGTTCACGTGTTATCAAGGGAAATGGAAATTCATTTATAATAGAGGTCGCGGTCGCCCATTGGTCAAAATTCGACCATAATAAATTTTAGTTATAAGTTATTCAATATAAATTATTTAGATAATTATGTTCAAACATTATTAAGGTTCCGTTTTTAATTATCTTTTTGATAAGAACGCTGTCTTCATTTATCAAGACTATCTACTTTGTTTCCCAACATTATGAATAAAGTTGGTGCGCCATCTGTGATTTTTTATCGTTATCATCAATATGTTTGTTTGTGTGTATCAAATCCATGGTAGTGTGGGTAATGTTTTATTTATTGATTTAATATACTTTATAAGCATTATTATTGTTTAATATTACCGTCCTGCACTTCTCCTACACAAAAACTATAAGTGTGCCAAGTTTTATGCTCCTGCGTCCGCGCAATTTTCGTAAAAGGGGTCCAAAGTTTTGGCATCACGTATTAATACTTACTTTTTGGCATAACATCTTGTCGCGATTTTGGTCTAGTAGTTTGGTGTTAGCGTTGACTAAATGTGGTCTCAGGTTCAATTCTCTGTTCGGACAACTCAAAATGTGTTTTTCTCAATTTTCTAATTTAGTTTTCAACGTTGCAGTACTACTATTTAAATTATACTTTTTGCAGTTTATATTTTTATTTTTAAATTGGCTGACCTATTCTAAATTTAAGCGAAATGATTATTTATGTGTAATAACAATTCTATATAGATATCTTTAAAATACATTCGGATTTTGAAGCGCATAATTTAAGTAGTACTACGGTACCTACATAGTATTAGTAGTACCCGGAAGTACCCGGTTAGCGATAAGGTGCTGATAGACTTGAGCATTCACTTGTAACAGAACACCGAGCATTCGCCGTTTTTGTATTTGTTGAACTGAACAACGAGCCAAGCCAAGCATAGAGCCAAACACTGCTATGAACATTTTTTTATTTTATTTTATTTTTTCTTTATTTTTTTCATTTACATGAGCATTCTAGTGAACGCTCTAGTCGATGCTCGTTAGAAAATATTCATCACGATGATGTCAGACTTGACGGTCGCGTATGCTGGATTTATATTCATTGGTAATTCTCATTACTTGTAAAAAAAAACAGCAACAGGGTGCGGGGTGGGACGTCTCAAAGCGGTGGGGCGCTGAATGATGTTCGAAGCTTGGCTCGTCAAAAAGCTTGAAGCAATAATCGGTAGAATGCTAGCTAAAATGTTCTCGTTATTTTCTTGTGATGTAACTTTCACACGAATGCTCATTACAAGTGAATGCTCAAGTCTATCAGCGCCTTTAGACTGAGAACTCATGGCGCGATTTTTACCCGCGTCCGCGGCGGTTACGGGCCCGCAGATCCCGTAGAATGTAGATTTATATGTAAAACGTAAGTTCACATTTCACGACGCGATTTTCGCCGCATCGCCTGCGGTTGTTTGCGGTTCCCGCGAGCGGTTGTCTGTCTGTTAACCGTGCGGGCGGCGATCTCCTGCCGCCGCTTTGGCAGTTTGCAACCGCTTGCTCTACGGTCGCTTGGCGGGCGACCATTTTATACTGTTTGTACTGATTATTTAACCGCAACCGCCAGCCGCGCGTTAATCAACCGCCAAGTTTGCGGGCGATAATTTCAACCGCGGCGGCTGCGGGACCGCAAAAATTACCCGCCTCGTGAGTTTTGAAATAAATCGCAGAACCGCGACCGCCGTGGGCGCGATTAAAAATCGCTCCGTGAGTTCTTACGGTTAGGCTTTTGATATTTTCCATCGTCGGCGCTTGGTAAAACTTCCAAACATTATATTTTTAAATGAAGAAACACTTGTACTATTATAGGTACGTATCACTTATAATTTATTATTTCATAAATAGCCTACCTCTTTCGATTTTGAGTTGCAAGCTATTGTTTTTTCCCTACTGTATAACGCATTAAAGTTTTTTGTATCTACCCAATCTGAAATGAATCTATGTTTATTAATCAAAAATATTGTTCAGTAGTTTAAGTTCTAGCCCTGATGATGCTGTCATAAGCGAAACCGGTAGGCCATTTATAAAATAATGAATTATAAGTGATACGTAAAACAGTACAAGTGTTTCTTCATTTAAAAATATGAACCTTTAGGCTTGCTGCATATCAGATTATGGGGCTAAATGGAATACTTACTTTTTGTATCATTGAACTTTCCTGATTGTGCAACATAAGCATTAATTCGTCTTTGTCATCTATTCAGGAAATCAGCGTGTCCGTACAACTATGTCCAACTAAGTAATGTAACGAATTACATTGCATACTTAGTTGGATATAGGCGTCGTGTATATCTTATCACCTGAAATTCTGTCTGTTTTTTTTTTGTTTGTTTTTTTAGTAACTAGCTGTTGCCCGCGGCGTTGTCCGCGTGGTTAATGGTACCACATGATAATTTTTCGGTTCACCAGTTTTTGCGTGAAAAAGTAATTAACTTTCTTACTTTCGTATTTCTAGTATAACTAAAAATATGTCTTCACGCCCATATCCCCGAAGAAGTAGGCAGAGGCACAAGTACAACCAGTAGCCGAAGACACTTAGTCCCACAATGTGATAGGTGGCAAGCCAATCGCCAACCGGGCCCTTATCTAATCCCGGGCAACGTTTTTTTTTATTATAAAAATTGGAAAAACCAAATTTTCTCTTTGTTGCCCGACCCTGGAACCTCATGCATTCAATTCCAACACATGTACCGATATACCACAGAGGTGATTGCTAGTAGGATTATTGTATAAAACTACGCTTGTTACGTAAACGGTAAAACTAATACCAATATGCTAAGCCCCCGCTGAAGGCCTACTCTTGAATCTCAATTTCATGCAAATTGGAAATTGGAATCGGATATGTTATTTTAGGTACATATTCTTGGACACAATATCGCGAATTATTAACATTTGGTTAATAATAAACAGTAAATTATTTTATCGGATACGTCGAATGTTTTTGTAACTAAATGTTGATAATCCGCTAGTATTGTGTTCAAGTATCTAAAATGAAATATCCGATTCTAATTTCCGATTTGCTTGAAATCGAGATTCAAGAGTAACCCTACAGTATAGCCTTCAATAGTGTGAAAACATTAGAATACTTATCAACGGCAAAAGCCAAACAATGAGACGATAATTTATTAGTAAGTATAATATGTAAAAATATAGTCGTCAGTTGTATAGTCAATGAATATTGTTTAAGGTTCTATCAAATATATTGTATTTATATATTTAAATTTGTATGGTAAATAAATATTGTTCAAGGTTCTATCAAATATGTATATTGTATTTATATATTTAAATGTATGCTTTTACTGCGCTAACTTTATGAGTTACGTGGGTCTGCATAGACCAGAAAGTGTTGGTGTTAAAATGCGAAAGGGCATGCTCCGCTTGTTCGATTATGTGGAAAGAATGACAAAGAATTTATACAATGCGAATGTAGGTATCCTGGAAGACCAAGGTTGACATTCCATGATCAGATCACTCGGATATTATCCGGGGGTGGTGTCAGTAGTCTCCGAAAACAGAGTTTTTGTATGAAAACGGTAATTAATGTAAAGGAAGTCAGGTAACTTGTCAGGATCGTGAGGTTTGGCACACGATACTCTCTGCCTACCCAGTAAGGGACTTGGCGTGAAGATATGGATGTATGTATGCAGAGACCACTTGTGGTCTTTTGCTTGATGAAAGTGCAAATTGTACAAGAAAACCGTTGCCTATAGATACTATAGATGTTACTGGTGCTCGCTGTCTACGACTCCCCAGCCAGGTAGGCAACGGTAGTTGAAAGTCTTATACTTGTCAGTTGTGGCCTTAGACGGATCTATGTTAAGAACAAATCTTTCTACTGCTTTTCGACATGGAACACGATAACTGTGAGTCTACGGCGTTGAATCTATGGCGGCAGGAATTGATAGGCCGGGGTGGTGGTGGAAGTACATCTCTACCTAGCCTATTCTTATCATAATTATTAATGATTATAGTTAAATAATATATATTCATATAGTTTTAAGTCATTTAATTTATATTTTTTTATAATATTGGAAGGCAAACAAGCAGACGGATTTCCTGATGGTAAGAAATTCACGTCGCCTAGGTAATGGTGCGTTGCCAACCTGAGGCCGGGATGTAAGGCTTCGAGCAAAAGTCAGTTTACCGGCTACCTTACCCTCCGACCGGAACACGTCAACAGCAAGCATTGACGTTATGGCGGCAGGAATAGGAAAGGCGGTGGTACCAATCCGGACGAGTCGCTGCGAAACTCTACTTCCTAGTAAGATGTCACGTTGTTAGTGACGGTGATCCTATGCTCGCCTTTTACGAGCTGCCTGGCAGAAAGGCAGATGGTCTATTCTACAAATAGACTAGGGTAGAAGCCTTTGAAAATAATAAAAAGTGAAATAAAATAGTAGTAGGATGAAACCCATTAGAAAAGGAGGTGAATATGATCAAAATGAAAGGAAAAATAAATTACGGTCGATCCGAGTTCGGGAAGTGGGAGGGGGGGGGGGTTTAAGGGTAAAAAATGGTTTATCTTGATTTCCGACAAAACTAAAAGTCCTATCGAAAAAAGTCAAACGGCAAAGTTGTAGGTAATAAAAAGATCTAAAACTTTTGTATTAACACTTTTTGCACATAACCTCAAAATTTATGTGAAAAATTCAAAAAACCAAGTTTTTGGTTTTTTATTTTTATCTTTTATGAAAATTCCTTTTTTTTAACGAAATTTGGTGAAAACTTACCTTTTTATGTCCCAAATACGCTGTAATTTATTTGATTAAAAATATTTATTTTTTCACTTTATTTTGAATTAATATCGAAAAAACACCCTAATTTTCGATCGAAAATTCACCCGTCAAAATATCAGCTTTTTTCAAAAAGTTGGTATGTTTTCTTTTCATTGAAATCTCTACTTTACGATTGTGAAAAAAAATATGTTACTATAGTAAATCTTCACAGAAAATGCAAAAAATCGAAAAAAACTCGAATTTGTATTTTTTTTTAATTTTTATAAAAAAAAGTTAAGCTTTTTATCAAAATTAACACTTTAATTACTCGAAAAACATTAGATTACATGTTACAACCGGGCACATAGCCTTTCCCGAGCAACATTTTTTTTTTATTAGAAAATTGGAAAAACCCAATTTTCTTTTTGTTGCCCGACCCGGGATTCGAACCCGGGACCTCATGCAGTCAAGTCCAACAACTGAACCGCTAGACCACAGAGGTGTAATTGTTATCTTTCATAAATATATTCTAGTTAGTATGTCATGTATATGTACCGTAATAAACAAACATCTCCATCTATACGTCATACGCAATGCATTTAAACATTTATTCATTTACTTGCGGTCTTATAACTTGCGATTTTATATCAGGACATAACTCATGTCGTTAGACTTTAAACAATGTCTCTAGCACTTAGCATATAATAAAAACCGTGGAAGAATAATTTTCGCGTGTAGCAGTATTGAGAAATAATATCCAGGTAACTAAAACTAGCATTAACTGTTTTGTGGCACATGCATTTATTTTATGACAGATGAACATTTGCCATATAAGGACACTTGCTTATATGGCAAATAGTGGTAGTTTACGGTAGAAAGGGATAAATTAATTTATATTCTAAAAATTGTTTGTATATATATTCTAAAAATTAATAAATAATCGTGTACCTAATCAATACAATAAACAGTGTGTAAATAGTAAGTAAATAATTAAATTAACTAATTGATTAATATCTAACTATTAAAATATTTGCACACCAAAAGTTGGTAGAATATAAAAACACCTAAATAATTTTGTAACATATTTGTAACACTCATATTCCGCAAATAAATATTTTTTCTTTCTTTCTTTCAAATGTTCATCCTTGTTGGTCCGGGCCCGCTGAATAGAATAAACCATCTGCCTCTCTGCCAGGCAGTTTGTATGGAGCGAGCCCAGATAAAAATATAAGTCATTACTAATGAGTAATGATAATGATAATGAGTAATGAGAATGATGGGTAATGACCCACAAGACTATTGGTGGGAGTGCTCTGCAGCAACTTACCCGGTTAGGGATCTACCGCCTTACCTATTCCTGTCACCATAATCATGTTCCGGTCTGGAGGGTAGGGTAGCCGGTAGACTTGCACAAGAGGCGTTCCATCCCTGTCTCAGGGCATCGAAGCACCTGTAACATATTATATATATGTATAGGTCACTGTTGTCTCGTACCACCAGAATTATAGACGGGCGCTTGTTCGTTGATCTCACACATAAACATAAAAAAATAAGCGGACGGGACCGGACCTTAAATGGGTGATTTTTTTTCACGTTTTAAAAAAATATATTTGTGTAAAAGACGTGTATTACTGTCTAGGAAAAATGAGTAAAAAAATCTAGACATGAATTTACTATACTTTTTTTTGCAATAATGTGAGTGTTGTTTATAAACTACATTGCGCATTCATTGATGTTTTGCAAGTATGGATAAAATAAGAGTGAATATTGTTTTTGAAATGTATTTATTTATTATTCATTATGATATTTATAAAAACAATTGCTTTTTTTCGTATCACATAAAGATACACGACATTTTTGGCACATTTTAAATGTAAAGCCTGAACATTTCGGGAATTTGCACCTCTGCTGCTTATCCAGCCAAACTGCCCAATAACTTGTCTGATCTAATCTGACGTCTTTCAAAGGAATTGCTTGAGCTGGTCCACGGAACTTCTTCATTACAAGTTCTCTTTGTATTTTGCTCCCACTAGGTCGACCACGTTTAGCGCCATTTGCAGGTAGACCCAATTTGCAGAGGGTTTCAGCAAGTTCTAGCCTGAATGTACCCAAATTGAGAAGTTGATCATTTCCTTTCATATTATTTACCTTCTTGAACATAACCCATGAATTTATAACTGCGAGGTCCAGGAAATGATAAATCACTCGTCCACTTGCGGCTCTTCATTGTGATGTGATAACGACCTATAAATGAGCCTAATAAGTCCACGCCTCCCATGTGGGCATTGTACTCCTTGATTACTTTGGGGCATGGAAAAGCAACTCTCTTTCTTCGATTTATCAAAGCGTGTGACTGTGGTAGCTGGTTCTGTTATGTACCTATTTGTATTTTAATCGTTGTCGATGACAAGAGGAGGATCAGCATCCACTTTATCAGACTGGACATTCTCATCTTCATCACTATTTTCAAGGTCTCGAAGAACATCTCGAGCTGTTTGATAATAGTGACCTTCATCCTCTACTTCGGAGTCTGACCCGTCTAAGCCGTCTTCTGAATCTTCAAGAGTTTCTAAATACTTTGTAATTTCGCTTTCTAGTAATCGCGGCATGCTGAAAAGCAAAATAAAAATCCTTCACCAAACATGCGTTTATTTAGCAGGCAATGCGCATTGTAGTTTTCCTACAACATACCATATTTCGCCTTATTCAACAGTAGCATCAAGTTATTTTCAATGTTTTACAACATAAACATGCAATTGAAGATATAATCAAGCAAATAAAAATATGTTTTATACTTACATTATATTTTATCAAAGTCCGAACACAGCTACAAAACTTAGTTTCGCGCCACTAGAAAACTTTTCTTCAAAGTGACATTTGACATTACCTTTTTTTCCAGCTGCATAAAAATATTAGATAGTGCCAACATTCAAAAAAGTACAAAATTCGTTCAGAAATAAGAACTAGTTTTCAAAAATAACAAAACATTAATAGAAGGTCAATTTTATCTGTGATGTTTAGTATATTGTTTAAAAACAACATTATCCATTTAAGGGTTAAGTGACAAAAAACCAATACTTAAAAAAATAATAGTTCGATAGTCACGTTGGCCGAGGAGTTGCTGTTCACGGCTTAATATAACGTTTCCATCGATCGATCACAAGACTTCAGTTCGATTCCCTTCGAAAGCAGGCATTTTTGTGTGATGACCATCGATGTCAGTTTTCGGGTCTGGGTGTTAATTACATTTGTTGTGGTATCAAATTAAGTATTCTTATGTACTTATTAGTTTTTCATATTTTTAATGAAGAAACGTCGGTTTTGGGGTCTTGACACCACCCTCGGATACTATCCGAGCGATCTGATCGTGGAATGTCAACATTGGTTTCACCGGGTACCTACATCCCATCCCTATTACATTTGCATAGTAATACCCTACTTAACTTATGGTCTTTGTTTAATACCACCACGCACGAAAGGAGATGGTCTTTTCTACACAGGGGACTTGAACCGACGCGGGAAAAGGTAATATTGTTAGACCACAAAAACCTACTCGCACCTACTTTTACCATGCATATATACACATATTATGCACAGTACAATAATATTTTAATGATCACATATTTGTTCGGCAAAGTGTGTTTAATCATGTTTGTACACAAGCAATACTTGTGGCTAAAATACACTTAACGTAAATATGAGTAGTTTTTTGTAAGGACTGAAATTGAAAGTGTTCACCACCTCTGTCGTTAACGCTTCGTTAGACATGTAACGGTGACTTTCTGAATAACGAATATCGTTCGTTCGATGATTGAATTGCGAGGTTGTCGTTTTTTTAGGAAATCTATTGCAAACGTTACTTTATAGTGAATGTCTAAATAGGATGCCTTTAGTATTGTTGATAAGATTGCCAATAAGCTTACTTATGCAGAAATTTTAATGTTTGTTGACAAGAAATCGTTATCTCATTTTAATGTTTTTACCCGAGGGCACGTTGCAAAAGGAGGGTCATGTGTTTACGCGTCTTTGTATGTATATTTGTGCCTAGAAAACCTAATGAAACCATATGTTAATCTATTCGGTTTAATATAGTCAGAATAATTAAATTTAAACGGCGCCTGCTTGCCGCCATAGTGTTAAGGCCAAACGTTCAACACAGCTAGGCAAAAAATTACAAGAGATGGCGCTATTCTGTCAAATCACAAGTTTTTATTTATTTTAGTGTTATAAACGACAAATAATTTCAAGCGAAATTGCGCCTTTTCCGATTGTTTCTTAAGACAAATAAAACACATGTAACACTATGAGCACTCATGTTTCTGAGAAAAAATTTATAGAAGCAAATTGTTTTGACATTAGTATTCATTACAGGCGATACATTCTACGTGAACATAGATTACGCACACACATGCAAGTTTCAAATTGTGGAACTAGGTACTTAGTATCTAATAATGTATTTCATACATTCGATAAAGTTGTACACAGCGTAGCGGTTAGATAGCCGGATTCGACGTGTGAGGTTGAGGGTTCGAATCTTGCCGTGCTTAGTGCGTTTTAATTGACTTTTTTAAATTATTTTTTTCGTTTTATCAAGTTTTACTTTTTAAATGGTTCCAGAAATTCAAGAAGTTCTGAACAATTAGACTTCGTTTTTTTGTTAATATTTATTTGGATGTTACGCGATTACTCGGCCAATAGTCAAATGATTTTGATGATTCCTTTTTAGAAAGATAGGTTATGATCATGATAGGAAATGTGTGCCCCTGTGGTCCAGGGTTCGATTCCCGGGTCAGACAACATAAATTTGTTTTTTCCAATCTTGTAATAATAATAAAAAATGTTGCTCGGGATTGAATATGTGCCCGGGTGGCGATAGGCTTGCCACCTATCACATTGTGGGACTTTAGTGTCTTCGTCTCGTCGTGGGTTCCCTCTTTGTGCCTCTACCGGCCTCTTCGGGGATAAGGGCGTAAAGATACTTTCTTTTAACAAAGTATTAAGTAACTTTGCAATTGTTTCGAATTCACAATTGACATATGGAACAGGAAAAAGAAAAGAATGAAGTTTTATTTTAATTACTATTTAATTTATTTTTATTTGTACAGGTTTGTATTTCACGAAATAGGGCAAGCTTACTTTTTAGTTGCTAGGTGGGACAGCAGACAGTCTATTCTACCTAGTGGATTCGTACAAACACTAGACTCTAGTTATAAATCTAAGCATATTAATTTTTTTTCACACTCCTAAGATTACTTCT
Source organism: Calephelis nemesis (assembly GCA_002245505.1). NCBI lineage: Eukaryota > Metazoa > Arthropoda > Insecta > Lepidoptera > Riodinidae > Calephelis > Calephelis nemesis. The sequence continues at coordinate 38,936 of NJDD01005549.1, forward strand.
GGAAGCAAACATCTTGTATAAAATGTACCTAACCAATTTTGAAACCATTTATTATGGGGAGATCTAGTGGTACATAGCATACAAAGTATAATTTTTTTCATTTTTGTTACCCTCAGAGTTTTGTTATCTTGTACCGGTGGGGCAAAAATAATGTTTTTATTTTTATTCACAAAACAAACTAAATATCTGGGAAATTGTAGTACTTTTACTGTTGTTAGTCCGGGCTCATTTGCAGAATAAAACACCTGCCTTCCTGCCAGGCTGCTCCTAAAAGCCGAACATAGGCTTACCATTACTAACACCGAGACTTTACTCTAGGCTTACCATTACTAACACCGTGACATGCTACTAGGTGGTAGAGTTTCACAGCAACTTGCACGAATTGATACCACTGCCTTACTTATTCCTGCCGCCATTACGTCAGTGTTTGCTGTTAGCATGTTCTGGTTCGGAGGGTAAGATAACCGGTTCACTTACATTTGATCAAGGACTAGCATCCCCAACACAGGTTGACAGTGCATTATTACCACCTTTGGTGTCTCTAGGCAGTGTGAATTTCTTGAACCAGAAAATATGTCTGTTTGCCTTCCAATATCACAAAGCAAAATTTATAATTATATATTAATAACAAAATAATCGGCTTTTTTCTTATCATACTAATTTAACTAATATGTATGCTATGTTAAAAAAACAACAAGAGTCTGGGATAGAACCAGGTAAATTTCATTGGCCTATAGCGGGCTTGATTTTCAAGCAATTTCTTTAATTTCTTGTGTTAAGTTAGCAAATTTATTCATCTACAATTTTATAAACATTTATTTCTTATATTTCTTTTGGTTTTAGTGTAAAGAAACAATTGAGTTTTAGTTCAGTAAGTACATCATGAGGTGCACATTTGACCGGGGTATTTTCCACATTGAACAACCTTATTTACCACCTGTCTTCTAGACTTATATAAGACAATACTTTGTTATACCACAAAAAAAAACAGAATGACGTGGATTGTTTATTTTATTTTATGAAAAAACAATCTTTTTTACATTCTAATCTGCCTTTGATTTATCTATCTCACTTAATTAAATTCTATACAATTGAACCGAGTTTCTGACTTTTGTGGATCACTGAACCTTTTGCACCAAGCAAATTCTCATCATACTGAGTAGTAATAATAATATGTTTGCAAACAATATATAACAATGTTTTCACAAAAAAATAGCAAACTTTTTCTTCTTTTAAAACTTAATAACTTTTTAGTTAGCTAATTAATTAAAGTGAAAGAAAATTAGCTTCTGATTTTAGTTTATGATAGAAACAAACATTATACAACAACAAAAAAATACATAAAATAGCTATAGTTCTTTTACTATATCTATTATTTACAATTATCTAACCCTTATATAGCTACTATTTACAAACAAGGACCACTGGTAAGAAATCAGAATTGTTCTTCTTCTTTTATAAATATGGCTTTCAATACTTTTTCACGACTTATTTAGCTAATTTCAGGGTATAGGACCACCACACCGTATGTATTTTAGTTTGACTGAAGATATTGAGCTACTTATAAGGAAAAACACAATTTACATGGCCAGCACCAAACTTCGCAAAAGACAGTTACACATCTGGGTTTTCCAAATTTTGCTATGGCTTAATTTTGTTAGATTTTACAAATCGACATAACATTTTCAATATATTACGATTAGTTGATTAGATTACATGAGTTGAACATTTAAAAATTCAGAATTAGACAGTCATAACCAGTGTTGCCAACAGCGCTGGCCCTAATGTCGCCGTTTCACATGCATGAAGTAGCCTAATATCGCCGAATTTCCGTTGTTGTAGCCTAAAGTAGCCCAAACACCAAAATATCAACACGAATAAAATAAAATGCAGTTTTTTATCAATTGTTCACACACTGATAATAGCCATTTTTATAACACGTTAATGCTAATATTTTCAAATATACAAAACTTAGGATTTTTTAGGAATGGAAATTATATACATGATTCGTCCTCTCCTAGTAGTAATAAGGCATCGACAAGACTTTCGCCGTCTTCGGTACCAGTTGATATGCTAGTACTGGCGCAAGACCCGCTGGAGACATACATGTTTCTGCCAGCGTGCAAACTCACCATGTGATTGCTTGGTATGAAGTTATTACAACACATACCTCTTACATGCATATGGGTATGAATTCTAAGAATGGCGATCAGCATGGGTAATTGCATGCGATTCCTTAATTTGGTTTTAATTGTTCCCATTACGCTGAAAATTCTTTCAACGACGGCATTACTCAAAGGTAATGATAGGCATCGTATCGAAAACTCTGCTAGTTCTTTAAACATCGGGCTTCCACCAGCATTTTTCATTTTTAGCACTTGTATCCAAAAATTTACAGTATCATTAGGAGAAGCAGCTGTTCCGATTATCTCCTCAATACGCATTGTGCTTAAAACGCGCCATTGGTTCATAATAGCTTCTCGGTCAATATTGGGATCGCCTAACTGTCAGGGAAAATCTTTGATGTTGGGTTTGCTGGTTGAGAGGCATACGTGGCTTGGTGCCAAAAGTTGAATTTTTCCCACCACCGACACATTAAGTGGTAATCTATCAACCAATTCTCTTACTAAGCGTACAAGAAAATCAGAACATCGTT
>NJDD01005552.1:0-19563 GCA_002245505.1 Calephelis nemesis
GTGACACCTGGTGCGGCCCGCCCCTGCCGCCCCCCCTTTGCTACGCCACTGGACGTATTTTAGCGTATATGGCCCCTTAATATACATATACACATACATACATGTCTTATAGGGTAGGCAGAGAGTATCGAGTGCTAAAACTCACGATCCTGACAAACCTGTCTGCCTTCCTCCACATTAACCGCCTCGTTGGTCGAGTGGCTAGCGTACACGCCTAACTACATCAACCAACCGCGAGCTCGGGTTCGATTCCCGACGGGCAGACATTTGTGTAATGATCATTTACATGTCTGCATTTCCGGGGCTGGGTGTTTATTAAATTTATTCTGGTATCTATTTAAGTATTTCTATGTATTAGTATCATTGACTAACACCGATAACCCATAAAAAATTAAAACATGCACTTATTGGCATTCAATAAATATGCCGTTCTTCAGTCTGACATGCTCAAGTATATTTTGAAACTAAAAAATTGCAGAATAGACCATGTGCCATGCCTTGCCTGGCACAGGCAGCTCATTAAAGGCGAGCACAGGCTTACCGTCACTAACATAGTGACATCGGACTAGGGGGTAGAGTTCCGCAGCGACTTGCCCGGATTGGTACCACCGCATATTCCTGCTGCCATGTCGTCAACGCTTGCCATTGATGAGTTCCGGTTTGGAGGGTAAGGTAGCCAGTAAACTTATTTTTGCTCGAGGCCTGCCATTCCGGCCTAAGGTTGGCAACGCAACATTACTACCTATGGTGTCTCTAGGCAGGTTGAATTTCTTACCATCAGGAAATCCGTCTGTTTGTTTGCCTTTCAATATCATAAAAAAATATCTCGATCTGTCACGCTTGAGCTACTTCAAAAATCCCTTCTTGGGGTCCCCGACCATAGACAACGTGTGTGGTCAGTTTGCTTATTATATAAACACAAGAACCAATCGTAATCTGCATTCGTTGTGAAATATGTATCAACATACAACAATCAACATAGCAACATATAACAATGCTATATTGTATTCGGGTCAATACACTTGAAATCATAACATATTCAGTGCTATATCAGCAAATTGTGAACACAATTTATTTTAGTGACAACTTTGAAAATAATAAGTACAGTAAGAAAGGCTAAAACAAAGATGAATCTCTTCGAATTTTTTTTTGGATAAGACAGACGCAGATTTTTCTAATTCAGTTCTGCTACAGTGCCCTGGTTGTACCTATCTTTACGGATACGGGTGTGAAGATATCTTTTCAAGACACTGAAGACAGATGAGAGGTCAAATCATACAGCTCGGTTGATGATAAATGACAACAGTGGTCACCAGACAACAAAAACGTTATAGATGTGTCGCTGTCTTGTAAATAGGGTATTAGTCCTGGGGGCCTACCATGAACTCTTCAATACCTGTCAAGTTTCGGCCAATGCAAATATCACCCAACTTTGCCAGGTTTTCTATTTCATGCCATGAACTTATTTCAGCTGACCGTTTTCTGCCCGGTGTCTATTATCTCTGGCCGTTTAGAAAACGCTGTGTTCGTATTAACGTTCTAAAACTGATCGGAACGGAACGTTCTGAAAAGTAGTAATTAAAATCAAAATCACAACTTAAACATTATTACTTAAAAGAAGAAATAAAATAACTCTCAATTCATCATCTACTTAAAATGTTTTTTGGAATTTTGAGAATTTTGTTATTTATTATCATGCGAAGCGCCAGAAAAAGAACGTGATCCAAATGACATTAGTGGGTACTCCTGGTAAAAGATCTCTACCCTAGCAACTCTATACCAGTGGTCTTGTTTGTAACGAACTTTTTTAATTTATGCACGCCTGGTAGTGTACGGTAGACAGGGTTGAATTTAATTTTAGTTTTAAAATGTTTTTCTAATAAATAACTAACCTAGTTATAAATAAATAATTGGCTTAAAAGTTAAAGCATAATATTATGTACTTAAGTAAATAATATTTTTTATGAATATTAAAACATTCGCACACCAAAATATGGTAGAATATTATGTTGACATACTAAAATATTTTTGTAACATCTCATTTACACACATATTCCGCAAATAAATAAATTTCTTTCTTTTAACAATATAAATATGAAACAGTATGAATGAATGAAAACTGTATAAATGTGCAAAAACGGCACACACACAAAGATGCACACTCATGAAGCCTCTTAGCGGTTTTCTGGGTGTTATAGTCAAGCCAGCAGTGGTAGGTGTAACATATTCGTAGCGAGATCTTTGTTAGGAAAAAAAGAAAGAAGAAAGAAAAAAATATTTAATCGCGGAATATGAGTGTTACAAAATTATTTAAGTGTTTCAATATATTCTACCAAGTTGAGGTGTACAAATATTTTAATAGATTTTAATTAAATTAGTAATTTTAATTATTTATTTATTATATACGCACTGGTTTTTGAGATAACGTGATTATTTATTAATACAAAAAATTTTTAAGAATGTAAATTAATTTATCCCTATCTACCGTAAACTATCACCGTTTCCAAACCTAGCCAGACAGCAACTTTATTATTTATTCTTGTCTGCAAGAAAATCTTGTAACCTTCAGTAGTATTTATTATAGGTTCATGGTTAGGAGTGCAGCCTGCAATAGTAATATAGTTTAATGTTTCAACCACAGATATATTTTGTAACCACATTGTAATACTGATGTTTTTAAGACTAGCTGACCGTCTTAGCTACAAATGTAACTTTTTAAATTTTGTGATGAATGATGTGAATCCACAAAACTTACAATTTTATTGGTCCTATTGGTCGAAAATCGACCATAACAAATTGTAATATCTTGTTGATAAGAACGCCATCTTCATTTCTCAAGACCAACTACTTTGTTTCCAAACTTTTTAGTGCGCCATCTGTGATCTTTTATCGTTATCATCTATATATTTATTTGTGTGTGTGTCAAATGAATGGTAGTGTGGGTAATATTTTATTTATTGATTTAATGTACTTTATCAGCATTATTATTGAAAAATATTAGCGCTCTGCACTTCTCCTACATATAAACTATAAGTGTGTCGAATTTCGTATTCCTGAGCCAGTGCAATTTTCGTAAAAAGAGGTCCAAAGTTTTTGCTTTACGTATTAATATATAGAATAAACGATATTTTTTGTGTAATGTGTGTGTAAAGTTAGTATAAAACACTTATTCGTAACAACAATTATACAACATTGTTGTGAGCAAATATTTAAAAAACTTATTGATTTAGTTTTTGGATATGAATATAAATAATATAATAAAATAAAACAACTTTGAATATAAATAAAACATAAATAAAATAAAACACCCAGACCCGGAAATGCAGACACCTAAATGTTCATTATACAAATGCCTGCCCCTGTAGGGAATCGAACCTCACGGTTGTCGATGTTAACTACATGTTAACATCGACCAACGGATTACGGCGTGTACGTTAGCCACTCGAACAACGATATGGTCAAATTATAATATTATAATTATTAAATTACTACTTTTACTAAATTTAATATAACGCTTTAATTTCTTAAAGATACAGCGTTTTTACGAAGAAATAAAATTTTCTTGTATAAGGACCATCTTCTAATTATAATTAACACAATTAAAAATAATAAGGACATTTACGCGTGAAGCGAAGGCTAAAGGATATAGAGATACATTTACATACCTATAGATAGATGACGTTTGTTAAAAATATAAACTTAAATCCCCGTGTTGGTCCGGGCTCCTTTGCAGAATAGACCATCTGCCCCCTGCCAGGCAGCTCGTGAAAGGCGAGCATAGGCTCATCGTCACTAGCACCGTGACATCTGACTACGTGGTAGAGTTTCGCAGCGACTCGCCCGGATTGGTACCACCGCCTTACCTATTCCTGCCGCCATAACGTCATGACGTGTTCCGGTTCGGAGGGTAAGGTAGCTGATAAACTTACTTTTGCTCGGGGCTAACATCCCGGCCTCAGGTTGGCAACGCACCATTACCAGCTTTGGTGTCTATAGGCGGCGTGAATTTCTTACCATCAGGAAATCCGTCTGCTCGTTTGTATTCCAGTATCATTAAAAAAATATAGGTATATTACTTTGATGCATGTACCTACGTCATAGTGTGAAAAAACATGTTGCTACAATTAGGTAATATCTAATAAAAACTTTAATTTATGTGCTGAATAAGAATGAACAAACCATCCTAAGTTGTTTGCAGTTGATTCTAATTTGTAGGTATCTATTTTATACTAGCGTAGCCAGCGAACTTTGTTCCGCCTGACAGCTAAAAATAGCACTTGGTATAGCAATAGTTAATGTACTTACTGTTTTTTAAAAATCTTAATCAAAATCAAATTTGAATAATTGTGATCTAGCGGTTCAGTTGTTGGACTTAAATACACGAAGTCCCGGGTTCGAATCCCGGGTCGGGCAACAAAAAGAAAATTAGGTTTGTCCAATTTTCTAATAAAAAAAAGTGGCTCGGGATTGGATATGTGCACGGTTGGCGATAGGCTTGCCACCTATCACATTGTGGGACTTGGTGTCTTCGGCTAGTCATGGGTGCCCTGGTTGTGCCTGTGCCTACCTCTTTGGGGATATGGATGTAAAGATACTTTTTTGAATAATAATTAGCTCTCCATACAAATTTCTAACCATATTATGAAAAACCACTTTTATAAATATGGTAGCCTATATTTTACGGATTTTAACACATTTAATACAAGTTTTATGAAATTGTAAAATATCGAAAAAAAACACATTTACTGTATTACCAGCTATTTTTTTTTATATTAAATGTGGCAAACGAGCAGACGGATTTCCTGATGCTAGGGAAATTCACTTCGCCTATAGACACCAAACGTAGTTATGGTGTGTTGCTAATCTGAGGCCAGGATATTACACCTCGAGCAAAAGTATGTGTACCGGCTACCTTATCCTCCAAACCGAACCACGTCAACGGCAAACACTGATTTAATAGCGGAATAATAATTAAGATTAATAGTTTTATATTCGACTAGCGGCCCGGTACTTGCTTCGCTACGTATATAACCGTATGAATGACATAACACAACAAAAGGAAAAAAAAAACAACTGAAAAGTTTCAATATGTTGCCCGCAGCGATGTCCGCTTGGTCTTACATGAACATTTTTTTCGGGATAAAAACGATCCTATGCGTTAATCCAAACTATTCTTTATGTGTGCCAAATTTCATAAACATCGGTGCAGCAGCTTTTGCTTGAAGGAGTTACAAACATACAAATTTTCGCATTTAAAATATTAGTAGGATGTACAGAAAAATACTCTTGTACAGTTTTATTATAAATGAAGACATAATAGTGCTCTACATTGCAATTCCGAAGGTATTTTTGTCTCTTCTAACCTTTTGAAACCAGTTCCTGATTCCGGCTATTGTAAATCGTCACGGCTCAAAGGATATTTCGTATTTAATGATAGGTATGCAACAGGAAATACCTACAAGCATTGTGTAAAATAACATAACAAATGTATACCTACTGCTATTTAGATTATGCGCTTCGGCTTTACACTTTTAATCTTTTTACACTTTATACTTTTATTTCTAAATTGGCTGACCTAATCTAAATTTAAGCAAAATGAATAATTACCTATGTATGATAACAACTCTATAGAGATATGTCTTAAATACATTCGGATTTCCGAAGCTTGACGAATATAGTCGAAGCGCATAACTTAAATAGTACTACTGTTCGGGCAGATGATCGGTGTTGGTCAGTGTCTTCTGAGCAGAAATTTGATTTTCAGCCAGGCAGTTGGTAAGAGGCTGCAAAGAGTAAATGGGCTATTAATAAGAAAACTGGTGGTAGAGTGCCGAGCTGCAGTGGTTCGTGAAGGGATCTCTTACCAACAGCGGAGACGCGTTTTCGCTGTCGTTGTACACAAGACGTTTTTCTGACATTTTATTTTACACGTAACTAGAACACCTGCGGTCAAGTGGTTTAGGTGTTGTACTTGACTTTATGAGGTCCCGGGTTCGAATACCGCGTGGGGCAGCAAAAAGAAGATATGGTTTTTCTAATTTTCTTACAAAAAAAATGTTGCTCGGGATTCGATGTGTGCCCGATTGGCGATAGGCTTGTCACCTATCACTTTGTGGGACTTAGTGTCTTCGGCTAGTCGTGGGTGCCCTGGTTGTACCTCTGCCTACCACTTCGGGGATATGGGCGTGAAGATATATGCAAAACTGCAAAAATCGACTCCAACTATTTCATTTGGTACATACTGTGTCACGACTTGATAATATTTTTTTTGAAAGATAGCAAATGTTTCCGTTATTTGGGACACACAAATTTTATCAACATCCTTCGTTTTGTTTTTAAATTACACTTAATAATGCATAAATTATTCACTTATCTTGACGACCTCATACTTAAACTCAAAACCACTTGTCGGATCATTAACTGCCTTATTCATAAAAAATAGTTAAGTAACCTCCTAAGCATTGCTTAACTAATCATTTGATTGAGCCTTAAGCATTACTTAAAAATTTGTTATTCATAAAGTTCATTTTGACATTGCTTAGTTAAATACTGCTTAACTTGGTAGGTTTTGGTAGAAATGTGGCTGTATGCGTATTTCTTTTGCTAAAAGTGGATTAAACAATTGTCATCCGTTATCAACATCGTTGTTTCTGAATACGGTGTCGGACATCTATAACCTCTTGCTAAAGAGTATTTATATTTCTACAATAAAATACTCGTACATATTGTACTACAATAAAATTAAATTTATTAGAGTAAATAAAGTTGATGCAACATAGACACAAAACGTTTAAACTGATACACTGCATTTCAAAAATAATGTTTTTAATGCATCTATATTATGTTACTAAGCTAAATATAAAAATGATGTCATTTCTGTAATATTTTCCCCCGTGTTGGCTCGAGTTCCTTTGTAGAAAGTAGAATAGACCATCTACCATCTAACATGAGTTAAACAGCGCGTAAGTATCAGGCATAGGCTTACCGTCACTAGCACCGGGACAACTTACTAGGAGGTGAATTTCGCAGCGACTCACCGGGATCGGTACCACCGCCTTACATATTCCTGCCGCCATAACGCCAGCGCTTGCTGTTGAATTTTTCCGGTTCGTAGAGTAAAGTAGCCGGTAAACTTACTTTTGCTCGGGGCTTGACATTCCAGCCTCAGGTTGGAATCTCACCATTGACACCTTTGGTGTCTCTAGACGGCGTGAAATTCTCACAATCAGAAAATCTGTCTACTTTTATGCTTCCAATATCATAACAAAATGCTCTGGAAAACTATTTATTACTATTCTTCGTAGGAGTCATTGGCCATCTCCATAATAAAACATGATATTACAGTCCTATATTGTTCCAAAATCCAACATATCCTATCCAATTTTGTCCACACTTCAACGAAATCAAAATATTTCAATGCATGTATTATAAAAGAATCATAAGAATACACAAATAAGCCATATTAAATGTCTTTTTGTTGTATTTTGTCATTGCACATAAAATCAGCTGTTTGAAATTTAGTCAGCCATTTTGTTGATTAAAATTTTAAACAAGGGTCCGAGGTTGCTTAAAGTGACAACTATTTAAGAGTATATTTAAACAAATGATTAACTCTAAATAGCGTTTATGAATAAGAATTTTTTTAAACATTGCTTAAATTGGTGATTAAAAGTTAAGCAACGTTTATGAATAAGCCTGAATAAAACTAATATGGACTACCATATTAACTCCATTAAGTTGACGCGAACTGGCGAAATGACCCTTGATATGGGTTACTCGAAACCACTTGACGGATTTTGATAAAACTACTTATATGGGACCACCTCGGAATCATGACATATATTCCTAAAAAAGAACCGTCAAAATCGGTTGACTATTGGCCGAGTAATCGATTAACAAACATACAGAGAAACATAAAGTCAAATTAAGAACCTCCTTTATTGAAGTCTTGAACAGACTTCAAAATAGTTAAAAATTCATAAAACTTCAAATTGTGTTCAACATTTTTTTTCTAAGAAAATTAGTTTTTTTTGTAAATAATGGTCCCGTTATGACGGATAATTTGTTGACAATAATCGTTTAATAAACACTGTATACAGTCAAATTAAGAATCTCCTTTTTTGAAGTAAATAACTAACAATTCACAAAACGTTCAATTATGCGGTCAAAACTTTTTTTTTAAATTAGATTTTTTTTTAATTTGTAAAACAAGGCCCCGTGTTGGTCCGGGCTCGTTTGTAGAATAGACCACCTGCCTTTCTGTGCCAGGCAGCTCGTAAAAGGCGAGCATAGGCTTATCATCACTAACACCGTGACATCTGACTAGGTGGTAGAGTTTCGCAGCGACTCACCCGGATTGGAACCACCGCCTTACCTATTCCTGCCGCCATAACGTCATGTCATGTTCCGGTTCGGAGGGTAAGGTAGCCGGTAAACTTACTTTTGCTCGAGGCCTAACATCCCGGCCTCTGGTTGGCAACGCACTATTACCATCTTTGGTGTCTCTAGGCGGCGTGAATTTCTTACCATCAGGAAATCCGTCTGCTTGTTTGCCTTCCTATAACATAAAAAAGGCCCTGTTAGCCGGTAGGCTTAGAAGGTTCGCAAACAGTATAATTAATCATTATTAATTGTATCTTCTATTATCAGTAGGTACTGAGATCATATAGAACGGTATGATAAATTATTGGCATTTGCCATCAGCAAAGCAGACCTAGGATGTGCACATAGAGATATTTTCAACTCTTAATGCTGTGATTCAGTTATCATTGACATGTATGGGCTTAAAGGAAATCAAGAATTAATTTTAACGGCCTTGCTCAGAACCGTCAATTAAGATTTAATCTATTATTAAGTCATAATCTTTATACAAAATGTCCAATTAATGATTGATTAAAAGATAAATGACTTCTCTGAGTGCGACCGATACAGTAATACCGATACAGTAACTTTAAGTTTAAACTCAATGGAAATCAAGAATAAAGTTTAGCGGCCATACTCAGAAACGTCAATTTAGATTTAATCTATCACTAAGTCACAATCTATATAGAAAATGTCGAATTAATGACTGATTAAAAGATTTTTTTTTATGATATTGAAAGGCAAACAAGCAGACGGATTTCCTGATGGTAAGAAATACCCGCCGCCTCGAGACATCAAAGGTGGTAATGGTGCGGTGCCAACCTGAGGCCGAGATGTTAGGCCTCGAGCAAAAGTAAGTTTACCGGCTACCTTACACACGTCATTACGTTATGGCGGCAATCCGCTTACGATCGCCTTTTACGAGCTGCCTGGTAGGATGGCAGATGATCTATTCTGCAAAGAAGCCCGGATCAACACTCTCTGGATGCGGTCGATATATTCATAAATTTCAATTTTAAACTGCGTTGTTTCTTTCGGTTGCAACAAATCCATACATAAATTTGACGTAAATTCTTTACTTCATCTTTTGTCTGTATCAAGTAAATAAAAACCAGTTGCGTTTAAACTAACTCAATTTCAAGTGTATTGTACCTAATTATTTTTACATGTACGCGTCATGTAGAAAACTTATTAATAAAAGTGTACAGTAAGTACATTTTAAGCGCTTCGGCTATATTCGTCTAGCTTCGGATATCCGAATGTGTTTTAGAGATCTAATGTATCTATAAAGAGTTGTTATTATAAATAATTAATCATTTCGCTAAAAGTTAGATTAGGTCAGCCAATTTAAAAGTAAAAGTAGGTATAAAGATTAAAATGTGTAAAGCCGAAGCGCATAATTTAAATAGTAGTACTTACTGTAATTGTTGTTACTAGCGATTGAAAAATAAGAAATGATGTTAGGCCTCGAGCAAAAGTAAGTTTACCTGCTACCTTGTGGCTCGGCCTGCCTATAATATAACAGCCGGCGAAATAAAAATCACAAAAAAACGCAGTATAAAATTCGGTGACAACATACAGGTACAGCTTTTTTTTTTTTTTTTGAACGACTAATTTGTTGCTAATCTCGCGATTTTATGCAACTTCACCGAGCTTTGACAGGTACAGCGGATTTTTTGTGTAGCTTAACGGGGAAATTTGACGCATAAAGAAGAAATGTAACGGTATATTTCTCTAATAAATCTATAATGTGATTGGCTCAGAAATCTTTATTTAGAGCGTTAAAGGTCCAACAAGTATTTACACTTTATGAATTAATTTTTGATGCACGCATCGTAGCCCTTTAGACACACGGCCTACTTGCCTATTCTGTGCCATATAATCACAAGCTATTACGAGATAATGAACTAGATTTCCTCTATAACATCACTAACCTCTGAACTATAAGTAATAATTATCTGTAATATACTCGTATCATTAAAATAATCAAATAGATAAATAACTATTATACACGAATAAAATGTAAATATTTACTTAAAACAAAGAAGTATCCTTTCTTTGTTTAAACTAAAATTTATAATTTTGTGTTCTTTAGATTAATTTTTAGAAACCAAAAATATCACGTCGCGTTTTTTTTTTTGAAACATAGCAAATGGTTCTGAAATGCATCCATTTTATCAACAATTAATTTAATTAATCAATATGTTCATTATTATCAAAACAGGATGAAACCGCATCGTTGGTCGAGTGGCTAGCGTACTCACCTAACTGCATTGACGAACCGCGGGGCTTGGGTTCGATTCCCGACGGGGGCAGGCATTTGTGTGATGAACATTAAGATGTCTGCATTTCCGGGTCTGAGGTTTTATTAAATGTATTCTGGTATCTATTTAAGTATTTCTATGTAATAGTATCGTTGACAAACACCTGTAACACAAGCATATAATTTGCTTACTTCGGGGGTTAGATTCAATTTGTGTTACTTGTCCAGGGATATTATTTATTTATTTATTACTAAAATGAAGAGTGCCAGTAGTTCTTAAGTTGAGATCATGATTAAACTCATATAAGACTACCTCGGAACTGTGACCTGAACCTGAATCTAACCTGAACGATTTTCTTTACAATCGAAATTGTATATTGGCTAAGTAATCTTCAAATTCAAATTTAAATCATTTATTTGCAAAACAAGGTTACAAATTGAGCTGTTTTGATGTAGTAAAGGTAGTGAAATAGGCCTGTAGGTACCAGAGGCCTATTTCACTATTTTTGGCATGCAAATGATTTCAAAAATTAGATTTAAATTTTACATAAACTATTAACATTTAAAAGTCAAACTAACATCCAAAAAAATGAATAATAAAATATACAGTCAACTTAGAACGTCCTCCTTTTTAAAATTGGTTATAAAAAGGGGTAATTCCCTTAAGCCCTTTGAATTAAGTATTAGTGGTCGCCCGTTGAACGAAATTTGATCATAATAAATTTTAATATCTTGTTGATAAGAACGCCATCTTCATTTCTCAAGACCAACTACTTTGTTTCCAAACTTTTTATCACCATCGTTATATGTCCTTATCATATTTGTTTGTATATGTCAAATGCATGGTAGTGTGTTGTGTGTGGGTAATTATTATTGAAAAATATTAGCGTTCTGCACACATAAACTATGAGTTTGTCAGATTTTGTGCTCCTGCGTCCTCGCATTTTTTTAAAGGGTTAATTATCTATGAATATTGCTTACGTAATAATACCGCACTTAGAGATACGTTTTTTTTGGGTCTTTATTTATTACACTCTTAAAGAGGATTAAAATCCCAACAAATTTCAAAACATTATTAACATCTTCAGTGTAAATTGGAAAAGTGAACTTTTTACTATCAAAAAATCCTTCTAATTATGTTCTCTTACAAAACAAAACTATCCCATACCTACCCGTAGAAAAGTTATAAATAGGCATACCTACAATATTTATAGTTTTTGGCAATTAAAAATGTAAATATATTAAGAACGTTTTCTTATAAGGTTATAAATATGGGAAATATGAAAACAAGATAAATATATTTTTCCTTAACACAATTTTCAGTTTAGGAATAACTACATAAAGTTATACATTTTTTAATAAATAAATATGTTTAATATTATGAAAACAGGATAAAAGCGCTCTTGTATTACTAAAATGATTTGTAAGGGTTGTGTTCACTTAGCATACTAGATACATTAACAATACTTAAACCATTTGTTTAAAGCGGGTACCTAATAAAATATTTTGTTGCTACCTATGTTCTAAAACTGTCAAGGTGCTTCAGTCATTTGAAGATATTTAACAGCGCTGTTATAAGTACATTTTCAAAACTGGTTATTTCGTTTATTTGTTAGTGTTAATCAATTAGTGACGTGTATTACATAAAAGTGGTATTATATCGAGCGTTATGTACCGAATTTTAAAACGGGGTGACCAGCCCAAAGTCGTGTTCCCAAAATTTAGGGTATAAATTAACTTCTCACAAAATCAACTCTTATCCCTATATCGTTATGAAAGTTTAATTTTTAGTTGTAAATTATCTAAGTTTAAAAAAAATGATATTTATCAGCAATACTAGTAGTCATCCATGTATCATTGACAATAATATAAGTTAATAAAAAAAGTTCTTTTTAATTTATTTATTCTAAACTTATTAAAAACATTAATATAATGCGATGTTACATTACTTTAATTGAATTTAATAAAATACCTTAATAATGTTACTTAATTATACTTAATGTAATTACTTAATTAAATTATTATTTTACACATGTACAGTAATCACAAATATCTGAACCTCTTATAATAAGTACCTTCGAAATAAAGCTAGGGGGTTAAACATTTGCATTTCTTACCGTACGGTCTATTATAAAATATTTTTTGTCTTCAAACTTTAAATACGTACACAATCAGCCAAACATTTTAAAAATGATAATCCATTTCTATGTAAATTAATTGGCTCACCAATTCCAACAATGAATGAATATTATTACGAATCATAACTGGTTTACATTTTCCAATAACATGTTTGTAAGATACACCTACCTAGTTTCGTAATAATCTTGAGTTTACGCATAGATAGGTAAACATTTTAATATTACTTTTAAGCAGATCAAACGTTTTGAGCTGGCTACCTCACTCGTGTTTTGTTTGTCGTTGAAAAAAACATAATGTGTTGTGGAAGTAGGACAATACATTTTTGCTGATCAGTGACAATTTGTGTTTCTTTGAAAACGAATCGTATTGTATTTCGTGTTGGATTTGAAGAACTTTTATTACCTAATTAAAACGAGTTCATTAATTAAATATGAAGTTACCGAAGATATTAAAGAAGTTTTACAAAACTGCAAAGGAATCAAGGAAATTTTCAAATGGAGCGGTCAAGGTTAGATTTTCACAATACTGAAAAAGAGAGTTATGTTTTTGTATATAAGTAGGTACTAACAGATTTAGTTTAAAATCAATTATACAGTAAAAAATTACTTAAAAAATTTGTATTAATTTTATACAAAACTATTAAATTAAAATTAATTTTAAAGAAGGTAATATCTTCTCGCTTGTAACCCTAAAGAGGAAGGCAGAGGTACAACCTGTTTACGATTATACGACGGTACTTAGTACAACGATATAAAAAGTTGCTAAACCTATCGCCAACTAGGCACTCATCTAATACTGGACCAGTTTATATTAGAAAACTAGCTAAGCCGACACACGTTATCTTGTCCTAAGTATGAATATTATTAGTTTATCTTTCATGTGATTATAATTTATTTTTATAAATATTGAAATATGTGTTCAAATAGTTATATTGTAGGCTGTGGTAATATTTTTAAAAACCAATTTTAGTAATTGGTTTTTGGAACTCATAGTAGGTATACATATATTTAGCGGTGTAGTTTTTACTGCATAAGAATCCATACATCTATATATTACCTAACAGCCTCGTTCCACCGACCAACCGCTAGGCTTGTGTTTGATTCCCGACAGGTTCAGGCATTTATGTGATTAGCATTTAGATGTCTGAATTTCCGGGTCTGGGTGGTTATTAAATTTATTATAGTATCTATTTAAGTACTTCTATGGGCTAGAATCGTTGTCTTACACTCATAACACTATAATTAGCTTGGGTTAGATTCAATTTGTTTAACTTGTCCAGGGGTTTATCTATTATTTATTTACATTAACATGCTTATCTTCATTAGAATTAGAACAGAGCTTCTAAGTCTCCTTACCTTAACCTCATAAACTTTCGACCTTAGTTAAAGTATAAGGCTGGACTGTATTGCTTCTATCACATGCTGTTCTTCAATACTCTCTGCCTACCACGACAAATCCCTTATGGCGTGAAGACATTTATATATGTATATACTATATTGTTTTAGCACATTTGGAAGCCTTGTTGGGTAATAAGTAATTAGTTATCTATTAAAAGTGATAAATCGATTTTTAATTAACATTTCAATTTTACTCGTTTTAAAGAACGAAACGTAGATATTTAACTTAGAGAGTTTGAGTATCGTAGTCAATTAATCTTTAAGTTTTTGGAGATCAATGGCATTGCTAAATGTCTTTATCCCGTAACAAGTATCGCCTTATTGACTTAAAGGTGGTTTACCTCTACCACCTCTAACGCAGCGACTACTTAAAACCGCCAAATGGTTTAGTAGACGACCTAAAATCATATTTTTTTAATTGTAAATGATGCTAAATTTAAAAAATCAATAAATCCCCGGCTAACGGGGATTTGATTCAATCCAAAAAGGATAAGGTTCCCTATCTATTTGTTTTTCATTTGTCACATGATGCAGATGTGGTCCTATATAATTTATTATTTAAATATTATTATTTATTATTTTTATCACAAAAAAGTAGTTTTATACTGTAATTATACATCTTTTTTTTATTGGGGTTAGTTTCATGCATTTTGTTTTGCCATAATTTTCACTACAACAATTCGCTTACAAAGGCACTATGAAAAGTTTGGTATTTCGTATTTCAGTATTTCGAAAAAAGTTAATTGGTTGGTTTTCACATGGTATAATACTATCTTTAACCTTAACATAATTTTCTATCAGACGAATGATTATTATCTTTAAGGAAATGCCTTCTTTGTCATTATATCGTCATGTAAATGCATCGCACAATAGTATGAGAAATAGACTAACAACTTGTCAGTTTACTACATATATCAGTAACATAATAAACCTTGTTCGCCTCATAAGACCTTAAAAGTAATAGTGTCACTGACCAAAATTATAAGTTGCCTTACCACTTTTTTAAAAGCGAGTTTTTATACATCGTTTGAATTGAGGAGTAGTCTCATAACTTTTGTTTTTTTATTACTTGACCAAAAAGGCGCACAAAGATGCTTATTATGTCATCTTGGGAAATCTGTTTTTATTCCAAAACCAAAAAGACGTATAAAGATGCTTCTTATGCCATTTTGGGAAATCTGTCGCAGGTGATTATGAATTGATTTCTATACTTACACACAATATATTATTAAAATCCTAAAATGAAAAAATTAACCCTTTATAAACTTATATGTGATTAAGGTAATAGTCATCCTGATCACATCAGTTTCGTACGAAAAAACCCGCATCGAAATAGGTTCATTTGTTCAAAAGGTATGATGCTACGAGGTGTGTGCGTGTTTTCCGCCAAACGGAATTTTTGTTTGTCTGTCTGTCCGGCCACGTTTGTAACATGATAACATTTACCTTCAAAGAGTCGCAAATGAAGTCGCTGGTCTTCTAAACTATTCTAACAATTAAACGAAAATTTGACTGAGGACATCTACCTTAATTCAGTCACAGCATT
The DNA here is from genome assembly GCA_002245505.1 of Calephelis nemesis. Classification (NCBI taxonomy): domain Eukaryota; kingdom Metazoa; phylum Arthropoda; class Insecta; order Lepidoptera; family Riodinidae; genus Calephelis; species Calephelis nemesis. The sequence goes on from NJDD01005552.1 coordinate 15,707, forward strand.
TCGATTTACAGAAACAAAGAAAGTTTAAAAGCTTGTGGCAAGTTGTCATTGATTGCAAATTGGTGATTTCTAAAGTATCTTCACACTCATATCCCTGAAGAGGTAGACAGAGGCAAAACCACGGCAGCCACGACTAACCCAACGACTAGCTAGCTACTAGACTGGCCAACACTAAGTCTCACAATGTGGTAGAAAAGTCTATCACCAACCAGGCACTTAATTAATCCCAGACAACGTTTTTTTTTATTAGAACATTGAAGATGCATATTTACTATTTTTTTGTTGCTTGGCCGGGGATCAAACCTGAGAAATCAAGTTTGGTGCCAGAGCACGAAACCACAGAGGTGAACTCTGTGTACATATACGAGTACATCATTACATAAACTAAATCTAACCCCAAAATAAGCAAATAACATGTTTGTATACCTAATTGGTCTTATTTATAAACACGATAAACATGATCGCCTCTGTGGTCTAGCGGTTCAGTTGTTGGACTTGACTGAATGAGGTCCCGGGTTCGAATCCCGGGTCGGGCAACAAAAAGAAAATTGGGTTTTTCCTATTTTCTAATTCAAAAAAAATGTTGCTCGGGATTTTAAATATGCCCGGTTGGCGATAGGTTTGCCACCTATCACATTGTGGGACTTAGTGTCTTCGGCTAGCTGCGGGTGCCCTGGTTGCGCCTCTGCCTACCTCTTCGGGGATATGGGCGTGAAGATACTTTTTTTTTAATAAACATGAACTGAAATAGGAATAAAGTCAAGTTGATATTAAAGTCTGCCTCACATTGTAATAAGGACTATGATTCCAGGTTAAACCTTGGGAGTATTTTACTCCGTGTCTATTTATAGGACGGAATGGTTTAAATCACATGTAGGAACATTTGTATGGATACTAGAATAATTTAAATAAACACCTAGACTCAGAAATACATAAACACAAAATCTAAATGTTCATCACATAAATATATTCCTATCAGAAATTTAACACGAGCTACGTAGTAAGTCGATCCCTCGACCAATAAGGCGGTTGCAAAGTTGCAGATAATCTAGTTTATTCATAGTCTTCTTCTTTAGTTTTCCTTTTCCTGTCACGTATCAAGTTGGTTGAAACTTCGTGTTCTGACACGAGGTTCAGATGTGGAATTTAAAGTCACGCTCGTATTTAGCTTGAAAAAGGTTGTGGTCACAGCTTCTTAATAATCCGCCAAGTGCGAGTCAAAATATGTATTTGCTTATGGTCCCTTTTTAAATAATGGAAGGCATACAAGCAGACGGATTTCCTGATGGTAAGAACCTACCTAAAGACATCGAAGGTAGTAATGTTGCGCTGCCAACCTGAGACCGGGATGTTAGGCCTCGAGCAAAAGTAAGTTTACCGGCTACCTTACCCTCCGAACCGGAACACGTCAACGGCTAGCATTGAATTTTATGATATTGGAAGACAAACAAGCATACGTATTTCCTGATGGTAAGAAATTCACGCCGCCTAGAGACACCAAAGGTGGTAATGGTGCGTTTGCCAACCTGAGGTCAGGATGTTAGGCCTCGAGCAAAAGTAAGTTTACCGGCTACCTCGCCCTCCAAACCGGAACACGTCATGACGTTATGGCGGCAGGAATAGATAAGGCGGTGGTACCAATCCGGGCGAGTCGCTGCAGAACTCTACCACCTAGTAGGATGTCACGGTGTTAGTGACGTTAAGCCTGTGCTCGCCTTTTACGAGCTGCTTGACAGGAAGGTAGATGGTCTATTCTGCGAAGAAGAACGGACAAACAGGGTCCTTGACTAATGATCAACATAGCAAACAACAGAAGGGGGAAGACTCATTAAAAGAGTCTAGCTAAGATATTTTCCATAAAAGTACAAGTATCTTGACGCCCATATCCCTGAAGAAGGAGGCAGAGGCACAACCTTGCAGCTACGAAGTGTCAACTAAGCGTCTAAATACAAAGCTCAAGTAGAAATACCATTTACCTTTCGTTTTTGTTCCAGGTTGCAGCCACAAATGATAAAATGGCTCTTATAACAAGGGACATTGATTTAGAAAAGGAATATTCTCCCAGCAGATGGTCCACAAGGTTCAATACTGCAAAAGAAGTTTTAGAGCACCACGTCAACTTGGTCACTGCTGGTAATATTTTGTTGTAATTTACTTTAGTGGTAGTAGTATCTTCGTCCCGTATTCCCAAAGAGGTAGGCAGAGGTATAACCAGGTCAACTTAGCGAAAGACAAAGTCCTGCTATGTGATAGGTGGCAAACCTCTCGCAAACTGGACACTTTTCCAGTCCCAGGCAACGTTGCTTTAGTTAGAAAATTTTTGAAATACCTTTACTTTTTGTTGTCGACCTTGGGATCGAACTAGGAATCTCATGAAGTCAAGTCCAACGACCGAACTCGACGCTTTTAGACATCGAGAAACATATTCAGATTCGATCTAAAGACAAATCTATATATTAATACGTGACGCCAAACTTTGGACCCCTTTTTACAAAATTGCGAGAACACAGGAGCATAAAATTTGGCACACCTATGGTTTATGTGTAGGAAAGTGCAAAACGCTAATATTTTTCAATAATAATGCTTACAAAGTACATTAAATCAATAAATAAAACATTACCCACACTACCATGCATTTGACACACACAAACAAATATATTGATGGTAACGATAAAAGCTCACAGATGGCGCACTAAAAAATTTGAAAACAATGTAGTTGATCTTGAGAAATGAAGATGGCGTTCTTATCAACAAGATATTAAAATTTATTATGGTCGAATTTCGACCAACGGGCGACCACTAGTAAAAATAAATGTTTAGGACATTGTTGAAAGCTGTGTAGCGTGCAGTCATGACACAAACAAGTAACTGTTAATTTAATTTTTGTATTTTTCACGTGTTCAATAATTTTCAATAATAATGCTTTTAAGTACATTAAATCAGTAAACAAAACATTACCCACATTACCATGCACACACACACACACACAAATATATATTACACAGATTAATTATTACTAGATTACACACTAAAAAATTTGGAAACAAAGTAGTTGGTCTTGAGAAATGAAGATAGCGTTCTTATCAACAAGATATTAAAGTTTATTATGGTCGAATTTCGACGAATGGGCGACTAGGTACTAGTATAATTAAAAACATAATTCAGATATACGAATAGCAGCACTATAAACTAGCATATTGATTTGGATGTCTTTTATCAGCTGGGAAATTATCTTCTCTTTGTTTTTATTCTATTTTTATTCTTTGGTGTAAAATAAACATGTATATTTACGAACAATAGCAATATACCAAGTTTACTCGTTTCAGTATTATAGAAAATGGATGAAAATTTATTGGAAAAGTTTAATTTGCGAAAAAAGTTCTTACAAGCCTGTCTCACACCTTTAAATATCAATAAAGTATGAACAAATTCAGTACTACCTATACTTATATATTCTTATTTATGTTTAGTATAGAATTACCAAGTGTATATTCGTGATGAAGTTTCGGTTTTGAATGATGCAAAAAGATGTCGGACAATGATAGCCGACGTAGCTGTGTTTGTGCAAACAGTGTCTATCATTCGTGTATCTGGTCTGGATGGTTAGTAGCCTGTAAACTTGCGCAACAGGCCTAGCAATGCGGCTACAGGATAGTGACCAATAGCCATGGTATCATAGGATTCGGTTGTTTTTGCAGTCAGGAGAGCTGTGTGATTGTTGGCTGTAAATAATAGTGTTTTATAATAACTAATTAACTAACACAATATTAAATAAACATCAAAACTTTTTTTTGATGCCATCTTGCTTTTATTGCAACTTCATATTTTTAGGGCTAGAACTGAAACTACTCAGAGAT
>NJDD01005552.1:19580-38705 GCA_002245505.1 Calephelis nemesis
TATATATATATATATATATATATATATACTGATAATGCTATCATATACAATAAATTATAAGTGATACGTGAAACAGTACAAGTTTTTCTTTATTTGGAAGTTTCACCAAGCGCCGACGATGGAAAATATCAAAATTGAATCTGAGTACAGATCACATAAAAGTACATCATATCAATTGCATAGTTTACATGGTACAGGGTTTTTATTTTTTGAAAACCATACAACCTATTATACTCAGTGTCGCTCTTTTTTTGGACTAAACCGCTGAACCGATTTTGATAAAATCCGATATAACTTGTAGGTAAAGGTCTCAGCTCAAAGGCTATTTTTTTTAAATTAACTGCCAAACGCATATAACGTTCGCGAAGAGGTCGCGGGCAAATAGTAAAGAATAAACTGACGCAATTATCTTGTCTTATTTTTTCCAGCCAGTGAAAAGGCGGTTAACAATATACCACACAAATTGGAAATAGAGTATGGGTCAACTCCGGGTCAGAAACTGGACATTTTGGGGACGGATCTTCCGAATGGTAAGATTTTACGCTTCGCTTATCACTTAATTTATCTTTGATCCGTGTTTAATCTGCGTCATTCGGACGTTTGGACCGTTTGGTCTGAATACATCCTTAAGATACCTTTTAATTTGTTTACCTATATTTACTGCCGTTGTTAAAGTCTTCGAGTATATACCTAACTATATACGTATGTATGTACCTACCAGGCGAACGGGCGAACTTCGTTTCGCTTAACATAAACATCTTCTATAACCGCCTTATTAAAAATAACCAATTAGATTACTCCAAGGTCCAGCTTGGTATTGTAGTCCTTATTACAAACTATATCAACTTAATTTTACTCCTACGTTAGTCCATATTTATTAATAAGACGGTAAGTGTATAGAAAAACAATTATTGTGTCATTTTTCCTAATTTCCATTCAATTTTTCCGGTTTTTCTCGTCTTATGAAGTTTCTCTTGTACACACAACAATAAAAAATATTTAACAAAATTGGACCACCCGTTCAGGCGTATTGCAATGTCTACGCAAAATGGGGAATCATTTTTTATATCTTTACTAGCTGTTCCCGCGAACTTCGTTCCGCCCGTTCAGTTTGTATGGGAATAATTAAAATGTCGTTTTTCCCAGTTTCCTCACAATCGAACAGGATAAAAAGTATCCTATGTCCTTCTCCCGATTCTAAGTTATCTCCCCACCAATTTTCAGTCTAATCGGCTCTGCCGTTCTTGAGTTGATTAACACCACATTTTTATATACTTTCATATAGATGAAAATAGTTATTACGTTAAACATAAGAGTTATATTAATACGATCTTTAATATTGTAGAACATATTTTTTTTCTATTTTTTGTCAGCTCACAAGATAAAAGATATTTTATAACTCACTATTTTACACCCTGTTTTATATTATTAAAGTTTTAGTAGAGATCCTTAATTTTTTTCTAGCTACAAATATAGCCCATATTCATCAAGGATAATATCGACTTCTAACGATGAAAGATTTTTTTCAAATCAGTTAAGTAATTTCGGAGCCTATTCAATACAAACAAACAAATAAACAAACAAGCAAACAAGTCTCTAAAAAGTAAAAAAAAGTATCTTCACGCCCATATCCCCGAAGAGGTAGGCAGAGGCACAACCAGGGCACCCACGACTAGCCGAAAATACTAAGTCCCATAATGTGATAGGTGGCAAGCCTATCGCCAACCGGGCACGTTTCCAATCCCGACCAACATTTTTTTTATTAGAAAATTGGAAAAGTCCAATTTTCTTTCTGTTGGCCGACCCGGTATTCGAACCCGAGACCTCATGCAGTCAAGTCCAACACCCGGACCGCTCGACCACAGAGGCGACAAGTCTCTATTCATTATTATTAGAATAGATAACATAGAAGTATAATAACATAAAAAGTATACATGTCGACTTTAACCTGCTCCGTTTTTCTATTTGATAAAACTGTAATAAATTAAAATGATTGTAATTTAAAATAGTTCCTTTATACTAGAATTAGCGATAACGGTGAAAGAATTTTCTGAATCGGTTTAGTAGTCTTTGAGTTTATTCGTTTGAGACATCCAAAAATACGAAAGTAAATACCTACATACATGCATGCATAGATACATAAATATCTTCACGCGAAATCCCTTACGCGGTAGGCAGAGAGAATCGAGGACCAAACTTCACGTTCCTGATAAACTTGTCTGGCTTAAAAACACAGTCGCGGATTAAAGTTAGCGTTAGCCCAAAGTTTTATTCCACGCGGACGAAGTCACAGGCGAAAGTTAGTAATCCATATCCGTACTAATCCATACTATACCTACTATCCACACTTAAAACATAAATCTGTTTGTCTGTCTTGAATTCATGGCTAAACAATTAAACTGATTTGGTCGAAATTAAATGTACATATATTTTATGACACAAGTTCAAACATACTCTATATTTTATTTCAAATATAAACCCCCTAGGTCTACAATATTCTGTTACAACAAAAGTTTGATTGAAAATCTTTTCTAAGCTGACAAAGTCGCGGGTAAGTGCCAGTAAGAATAAATAATAAAAATAATTAATAAAAATTGCATCGACCTTGCAAAGGTAAGAATAACATAAATATAAAGCTATATGAGCTATCGTTCTTCAACCGACCGGTTTATGATTTGTTATTATAAAACATACTCATATTACGCAAACATTAGTAAATATGATATCATATTGAGTCATATGTTTTATATTTTTGAACTCATCTGTACATTTTAGTACAGTAGTACTACATATTTAATTTATGCGCTTCGGCTATATTTGTCAAGCTTCGGAAATCCTAATGTACTTTATAGATATAATTAATCTTTTCGCTTAAATTTAGATTAGGCCAGCCTAATGTGAGGCCGCGTTCCGATCCGGTGGTAGATTTATTATTGTATAGACGCGTCACAGGTGCCTCTTGTAGGTTTACGTGAAATAAAGATTTTTTACTATTATTATTATTATTATATAAAATAAAAATATAAAGCCGAAGTGCATAGCTGAAATAGTAGTACCTACTGTATAAGTATTAGTTGTATTAGTGTAATAGTTAACTTCGCCCTAGGGACGTCGACAAGCGTTTTCAAAGAACTAATACGTACATTTTTTGCGTTGTATGCTCCCCATGTGTCCTATATTCAGCTAAAAACTATCCTATGTCCACAAAATTTAATGAAATTTAGTCAAAATATTTCATTAGTTTCGCAGTTTATGTAGAACAGATATCGTAACACGCGACTTTTATCTATCTAATTAACACCGACGCCTAACCGAAGATACTAAAGCCCTACAATGATAAGTGGCAATTTGTCACCAACCGGGCACTTTGAGCAATCTTGGGCAACTATTTTTTTTTAAGTCCTGAAAAAACACTTTTTAAGTACCGCTAAATTCAAACTGGGACCTCATGTTGTCAACTCCAACACTGAATGCTACAGATGCTAACTAATATAGCAATTTTGAATGATAACAGTCAAACTCAAAAAAAAATAAGCAAAAAAACGTATAATCTGTAAAACATCTTTTACAAGAAATACTTACCTAGATATTCCTAAATTAAAAAAATTAAAACTCCTAATAAAACTCTTACGTTAATATAGGAGCCATCTCGATCACGCCAGTTTTCAATTACAAAACCCACATCGAAATAGGTACATTCGTTCAAAAGTTATGATGCCAATTGTTTTTAAGTTGTATTGTTCTTAAGTTATTCAGCTACTAAGTGAAGTAGGAAGAAAATAAGGCTTTAGCTATATATATCGTCGGCTTATTGCAAGAACTCATTAACTTAAAAAAATCACTAAATAGGTTTTTTTATTGGGTGGATTCATTTTGACATATTCTACAAAATACAAAAAAAGTATCTTCACGCCCATATCCCCGAAGAGTTAGGCAGAGGCACAACCAGGGCTACCACGACTAGCCGAAGATACTAATCCACAACGTGATAGATGGCAAGCCTATCCCCAACCGGGCACAAATTGAATCTCGAGCAGCATTTTTTTCATTAGAAAATTTGTAAAACCAAATTTTCTTTTTGTTGCCCGACCCGGGATTCGAACCTAGGACCTCATGCAGTCAAGTCCAACACCTGAACCGCTAGACCACAGAGGCGAAAACACAAAATAAAAACTCAATAATTTCTAGCTAATTCACTTTAGGCGTTACGCAGCTTGCTATATAGGATAATATGGGCAAATCAACATTATAACTTACTAATCCGAACTAAATTACCGTTTATCTTTTACTAGCGGCCCGGTACATGCTTTGCTACGTATATGACCGCATGAATGACATAACACAACAAAACAAAAAAGAAAAAAAAAACAGGTGAAAAAAGTTTTAACTTGACAGAAAAATACCCATCAATAAAAATATCCGCCATTTATTGAATTCATTTGTTACAAAAAATGTGATAAATGAAGAACCGCTAGACCGATTTTATGCAAACTTCATATAAATTATAAACCATCTACTAAATAGTCCGAACAAAGCTTAAGCATTTGGTCTGAATAGGTGAGCCCGTTCTTGAGTTATAAAATTACAACGAAAAGTGGCATTGATATCGATATATATACTAGCCGAGCGAGCAAACTTAGTATCGCTTGACAATAATGCTTCGAAAGTAGCGCAGTCTGTCGGATCCAATGTGAAACATTCCACAATCAACAACTACTTATTATTAAAAAAATAATTACAAAAAACACATTTTCCAGGAGACCAAATTGTGAATCTAAACCATTCTCGAATTCCCTTGAACTGAACGAGCGGAACGAAGTTCGCGGGAAAAGATAGTAGTTAATAGAAAAGCTGACCATTATAAATGTAGCTAAATATTTCTTTACAATCATTTTTCATAACAGTAACTAGTGTTTGCAGCTTAGATGACATCATAGTAGACATAGTCACAAAAGAACAATACCACAGTCACAAAAGTAGAAATGTGCGCAGCCGGTACAATACATTACCTTAACTAACGCCTCATATTCCACCTTTGCTGTCTATAGACCACAAGACATGACATTAAAAATCCAACTCGTTTCCCTTCCAAGCCCATAAGAAACAAACTCAAATTTTGCCTTCAAAGCCCATAAACACACGTAAATTTAGATTTTGCCTTCTATGACCTTAAAAACAAGCAAATTTAAATTTTGCCTTCCATGAACATAAAAACGAGCAAATTTAAATTTTGCCTTCCACGCACATAAAAAACAACCAAATTCAAATTTTGCCTTCTAAGACATTAAAACAAGCAAATTAAAAATTTTCGCCATGAGACCGTTCTAATTAAAAAAAAATTAAACAAGCAAATTAAATTTTTCGGCACAAAACTGTTGTAATTAAAAAAAGTTGAAATAAAAAATAAATATTTTCCTTGCCTTCGTCTCATTTCGTTTCAGAATTTAAAAGTAAATGACGGCCACAGAATTTTGAATAGATTAATAATTTTCAAATGCAAATAAATGGCTTAGAAAATAAATTAGCTAAATGAAAGACGTGTTAATGGTTTCTTTTCTCAATGTCCTCATTTGCATTGTAATGACTATTTAAGGGCCACTTACACGTTCCTGGGTCTGAGTATTTCACTATGTTAGATTCTAAAGTAAGTTTAAATCACCCTTTATTTGACAGTTCAACCCATGAAGGCTTTTCGTTCGTGGGCCAAATATACTTAGGGCTAGTTTCTTAAGGTTTTCCCGTGTCGGTCCGGGCTTCTTTGCAGAATAAACCATCTGCCTTCCTTCAAGGCTTACAATTACAACACCGTGACATCTGACTAGGTGGTAGATTTTCACAGCGACTCACCGGGATTGGTACTACCGCCGTACCTATTCCTTCCGCCATAATGTCATGACGTGTTCTGGTTTGGAGGGTAACATCGAGGCCTAACATCCCGGCCTTAGGTTGGCAACGAACCAATACCACCTTTGGTGTCTCTAAGCGGCGTAAATTTCTTGCCATCAGAAAATCCGTTTACTTGTTTGCCTTCCAATATTATAAAAAAAAGGTATATGAAAGTGATATACATATATAGTCGATATAACCAAAATACTTAATAGAGATTCAGATCAGATTTGTAGCTTATTATTATTAGAGTAACAAAATTTAATTCAGTCGATGAATGTTTGTGACATATGAAATTTGTATTCATAGCCCATTATATAATATTGTATTCATAGCCCATTTTTAATCATAATTTTATTTAATTAAAATAAAATACGTGGACTAAGCTGCTGTTACAGCTAGGTACCTAATATCTGGATATTTCACTCGATTACTCTTTTGCTTGTTTGTTGCCACGTCACAGAAAAACTACAGAATGAATTTTTTATCTGCCTTTCATGTTTCTAAATTTAAGCTATGTCCAACCAAAATCGGTCAAACGGGTTCAGGATGTAATAACTGAAGACCCGACAAAACGCACTTGTTACCAAGTCGGACGAGTCGCTACGAAACTCTACCACCTAGTCCAGTCCAGTCCAGTTAGCCTATGCTCGCCTTTTATGAGCTGCCTGGCAGGAAAGCAGATGGTCTATTCTGCAAAGGAGGCCGTACCAACACGGGTAATATTTTTTCTGGGTTGTTTGTGCCTATACATTTCTTGACAAAATATACGAGTAACTAGCTTTTTAAATCGTATATTGCTGTGCTACAAATAATGGTAATCGTATTAAATTAGCCTAATAACTTTCCACGACATAGGAATCGTCAGAGCAGTATTGTCGAACTTGGTCTTAAAATAGTGCTATTTTCCAATAATGCTAACAATAATAAAACTTTGAAAACGAAAGCGCCAATTGAAAAACTTTTGTACGGTAAGTACTTGCAAAGTACTCAACCTCACAAAGTACATTAGCAACTCGTTTTATAGAAAGTTTTTTTATGATATTGTAATTTCTGAACGAACAGTTGGGGATAATCTCTTGAGTCGGTGATTTTTATGTTCCCTTCACATAAAGGTAACCTTTACCTCAGGGATTTGCGCGGGAAATCGAACATCTTTTTTATTTACCCGCCAAATGTAGAAAGGATCGGCCGGACTATTTCGTAATCGCAATTTATTTTGGAGTTTTGGGAATGAATTTGTGTATTTTAGGATTCCCTAGTTGAATGGCAAATAATGGATGACTTATAGTATCGACGAATAAAATACAAAATAAAATGATGAATAAAACAAATGGAATAGGAATAATCTTTCTGTGCATTCATGTGCCTTATCTCCACAGAATAAGCAATTCTTTAATCCGCAGTGTATACAGATAAACAATAAACTTCCTAATTATATGAAAGAACTTCCAATTAATAAATTTAAGAAATATGTTAAATGGAAATTAAATGAAAAGAATTATAATTGCTGTACCATTGCTGAATATCAAGCTAATAAGAGCGCTTGGGATTAATTGCTCCTCATGCCAATCTCTTATAAATCATCACATTAGTATTTGTATACATACGTATTTTAAAATATGTTAAAAAGACAAGCCCGCTGAGTTTCTTGCCGTATCTTCTCAGTTTGAGGCCGCGTTACGATCCGGTAGTAGATTTAGTGCTATATAGAGGCGTCACAAGTGCCTCTGGTAGGTTAACGTTGAATAAAGATAAATTTGAATTTGTTGTGTTCAGCTGTATAGAATGTATAAACTGTAATAGAGTGATTCCTTTGATAAATAAATATTTAAATTGAAATACCCGGTCTCAGCTCAGTCTCCATTAATATACGGAATTCAAAGGTTAAATAATACGATATCCAAAAAATTGGGTTGAGTATTAGATAAAATCAGCAATTTTAAGAACAATCATAAAATTAAAAATATTTATTAACCCCTGAAAAAACCTATCCGTAAACCTATCGTTCAGCTTTGAAACAAATAAATCTGTATCGAAATCGGTCCATCCGTTTAGGAGCTATGATACCACAGACATGCACACGTACACAGACACGTTTATTGTTTTATAACATATGGTGACTATAGACCAAGATTGTCTCTTACCATCAGAAGAGCTGGTCGAGAATAGGTCCAAAATGGTCATTACTTGGCCGGGTCACACCTCTACCTATTCCTGTGCATCATAGACTTATCATAGTATCATGTTTTGATCGGGAGAGTAGAGTAACTGGTAGACTTTTTTTATGATATTGGAATGCAAACAAGCAGACGGATTTCCTGATGGTAAGAAATTCGTGCCTCCTAGAGCCATCAAAGATGGTAATAATGCATTACCAACCAAAGACCAGGATGTTGAGACTCAAGCAAAAGTAAGTTTACCGGCTACTTTATCCTCTGAACCGGAACACGTCAACGGCAAGCACGTACGTTATGGCAGCAAGAAGAGGTTAGACGGTGGTACCTATCGTGGCAAGTCGCATCGACACTCTACCACCTAATCAGATGTTACGGTGCTAGTGACGGTAAGGCTTGCCTCGTCTTTTACGAGCTGCCTGGCACAGGAAGGCAGATGGTCTATTGTGCAAAGGAGCCTGGACCAACATGGTGTAAGACTTGTCCCATAGGCCTAGCGTTCCAGCCACAGCACAGTTTAACACGTATAACATAAACATATTATGATGTCTAGGTATAGGTCACGGTGGTCTCTTACCACCAGAAAAGCCGTGTCGCCATGCCGTTTTTCGCTGTCTTGTAACATACAAGCTGTTGCCCGCAGCTTTTCTCGCGTGGTTAGTGGTTTGGGACAGTTTTTTGGGATAGGAACTGTCCTTTGTGTTAATCCAAACTATTCTCTATGTGTGTGCTAAATTTCATAGAAATCGATTCAGCAATTTTTGCGTGAAGGAGTAACAAAAAAACACACAAACTTTTGAATTTATAATATTAGTAGGTTATGATGTAAATACTCACGAATTTACTTACAGATTCTCCGATATTAGTATTTATACATGGAGGCTACTGGCAGGAACTGTCCAGGGAGATTTCACGGTATCCAGCTGAACCCCTGCACCGCTGCAAGGTCAAGACTATTGTGATCGGCTACGACCTCTGTCCAGCTGCAACTTTGCCGGAAATAGTCAACCAGATACAAGTTGCTGCTACATTCGTCTTTGAATATGCAGACAGGATGGGGTCAAGGTAAATTTCCATTTACTAGCTGGTAGAGTTTCGCAGCAACTGTCCCAAATTGGTACCACCGCCTTACTTATTCCTGCCGCCATAACGTCAGTGCTTGCCATTTACGTGTTCTGGTTTGGAGGGAAAGGTAGCCGGTAAACTTACTTTTGCTCGTGGCTTAACATCTCGGCCTCAGTTGCCACGTTGCCAACAATGCACCATTACCATCTTTGGAGTCTCTAGGCGGCGTGGATTTCTCACTATCAGGAAATCTGTCTGCTTGTTTGCCTTCTAATATCATGGCAGGGCACCCACGACTAGCCGAAGACACTAAGTCCCACAATGTGATAGGAGGCAAGCCTATCGCCAATCGGGCACATATCCAATCCCAAGCAACATTTTTTTATTCGAAAATTGGAAAAATCAAATTTTCTTTTTTTGTCCGTCCCGAACCCGGGCCTTCATGCAGTTAAATCTAACACTAGACCATAGAAGCGATCAAAAAAATAAAAATAATTTTACTTCAATACTATGTATTTCAAAAGATTTTTAGATTTAAGCACAAGTTACGTCAATCGAATCGTTTCTTTGGGTATAACTTAAATATTAACCGACTTCTATCCGCAATCAAACTGTCACAAAAAGAAACACAAAATTACCTATTCAAGAAATATTATTTTGAAAGTATTTCAAATTTTTTTATTATAGTAGGGGAGCCCAAAACGGGATTTTTGGAGTAACAGATTAAAAAATGGGAGGCACTATGTACCATTGTTACACACCTCCATTATGTATCAAATCTCTATATAGAGGCACGCATGTAGGGTTGTCTGTCTAATTTTTTTTGGCTTGAAAATATACTCGAGCGTGTCAGATTAAAGTGCGGGCTTATTGCCTTATTGCATGCCAATAAGTCCATGTTTGAATTTTCTGATGATTTGAACAAGACGTACGGGAGTAAGAGCTTCAGAAACTTTTATAAACCAAGTCATGTTAATTGACCAGTACAGCAATCTGTCTGATTGACATATTTTTGTCATTGGAGACACATTAGGCATATATATTATTAACTAGCTGTTACGGCGAACTTCGTTCTACCCTTTCAGTTTGTATGGGGAAAAATAATGTTTTTCCCAATTTCCCTGCAACGTTCCCGGTTTTTCTCGTCGTAAAAACCTTTTTTTGACAATAACTAACACAAAAAAAAGGATTAGCTAAATCGGTTAAGTCGTTCGGAAATTATGCGCTTACCAACACATTTAGCAATTCATTTTTATAGTATAGATATCTGATGAGTTCGGCTATGATCAAGTGACTGGAATTGCTATTTTAGCGTCTGGACACTTAAGGCACCGTTAAAAAGAAAAACTTTGCATGATTTTTTTACTCTCCACTATTTAATCGACAAAGTGCAACAGGTCGCCACGACGCTCGAGTTACTACACACTTAGCATCGCGGGCTCCCCTACTATTAAATTGAGGTATAAATAGCACATTGAGGTGATTATGATCGAACACCTATAAAGGTTATACTGGATTTGACAGATTTTTGACAGACATTTTGCAATACATTGTTTGCTTTTAATATTTAGCATATTCATAAAGGCATGAAAAATTAATTTTTCATATGTTACTGAGGTGCTTTTAAAAACTTCTTTAGAGGGGTTGTGGACTCTTTCTGATATGTAAAAAATGTTTAACCGCTTTTTTATGATATTAAGAAGGCAGACCGACCGATTTCCGGATGGTAAGAAATTCACGCCGCCTAGAGTCACCAAAGGTGGTAATGGTGAGTTGCCAACCTGAGGCCAGGATTTTAGGCCTCCAGCAAAAGTAAGTTTACCGGCTTAAACAGTTAACAGGAAAACGTCAATGGCAAGTACAGACGTTATGGCGGCAGGAGTAGGCAAGGCGGTGGTACCAATCCGGGTGAGTCGCTGCGAAACTCAACCAGATAGTCAGATGTCACGGTGTTAGTGACGGTAGGCCTATGCTCGCCTTTTACGAGCTGTCTAGCAGGAAGGCAGATGGTCTATTCGGCAAAGGACCAACACGGGGAAAATGTATAATGTTGCGAAGAATCATCTTGATCACGACAGCTTTTTATTAAAAAACCGCATCTAAATTCGTCTATTCGCTGAGGAACTACGACGCCACAGAGAGACAAACATAGACACGTCAATCTTATAACATCCCTCATTTTACGTCAGGGGTTTAAAGATAAGTTTTAACAAAAAAAAATGTTTTTGTGACAAGCTTTTATTTGCAGGCAATATAAAACAATTTCTCATCTCTCATAAGCCCAAACACGATAGGTATCCACCTAATGTTTGAAATTTTAGAAGTTCCTATTGCCACATACCAATTCCAACTGATCAGCCCCATGTCTTATCAATATACATTGCCATCCGATTTACAGATGCATGTAAAACTTCAGCTTATGGTTCGTATACTAAAGAAACGAGTCTTTTTGCTTACGATTGTAGTTTTTGTATGAATAGTAAAAAATCTAACTACGGTCGTTCGTTATTGATTGTTAACTCAACTATTTGTTAGTTTTAGGCAAACTACCAATGGTTATACTAACGGATTACAGATCATTGATACTAGGAACTGGGCTTTAATCGGTAACCGGGACATTCCATTGCAAACATCGGGATAGAGAAAATAAGTTAACGCTTGTAAAAACTAATATATATTTATTTCTCACTAAATATTAACGAATGAGATAAATACTACTCTCCTTGAACTAAAATTTTATATTTGAAATAAAGGTCATACTGATTAGGTATATCAACGTTTTATTTTATCTGTCAACAATGTGAAACCTCTACTAATATCTGCTTGAGATATTGCTAATATTCATTGCATTTTGAATTACGAGTACTGTTTATTAGATCATTGCCTTGTTTTTTTTTTCTTGGTACCATGAGTACTAATACTACACTAACTAACTAACACTAATACATGAGTACCTAAAGAAAATCACGGTAACAAAACCTAAAATGGTTTATAAATCATACAATGACATTAATTTTTCGATACAATATGATAAAAGTATCTTGGCAACAAAATCTTAGCCTCTCTTTCTGCATATAGGTCATTGGCCATTCGAAGAGTAAACTGCATTTAAAAACAAAAGAGTACAAATTTAAATTTAGAACACGCTTATCGATCATTCACTGACGACATTTTCTATTTTTTGCAGAGGCGTATACTTCAGCGGTCATTCAGCCGGGGCGCATCTTGTTGCAAAATTGCTATCGAATGCAGATTTTCTAGAAACTACGCCTGGTACACAACGCCTTCAAGCTGCCTTCTTGATATCCGGAGTTTACGACCTTAGAGAACTAGTTCACACGAGTGTCAACAATGCAGTGCAGTTGCCTGAAGAATGGGCTACTGCTCTTTCCCCCCAGTTTGATTGTTTTAGTCATCTACAAGCAAGGAAAATTAGGGTGTACATATTAGCTGGTCAAAATGACAGTCCTAAATTTAAGAAACAATCGCGAGAGTTATACGAGTTATTACATAACACATGTTTGATGCAAAATATGTATTTAGAGATAAAAGACAATATGGACCACTTTGATATCGTGGAATGTTTTGCTAATGAGGACAATTATCTCAAGAATTTATTAGTTCATGATATTCGTAAGCATTTAGCTTAAACATTGTTAATGTTATTTAATATTTTTAGGTTAAATACGTTTTAAGAAGGGGTTTGTTGTTTTTTGCACGGTTTTGTGATTATATTTAGGTCCTTCCTCTCCTGAATCGCCTTTGTAGTCTAATGCCCAGATGTTGAAGGTACGAGACCCAGGTCTAGCAACTCAACATGTTTTTTAGAGGAATATATTTTTTAATTCGATCACAGACAATATAACGTGCAATATAATGCATATATGTGAATATGTGACAAATTGAATAAAAAGAATAAATAGTCTTACATACGACATCTGTGGCTATCAAATATTTAAATAAATTATACCTATGATTGATCAACGTATTTCCTGAATTAATGTCAATCTTAGATTTTTTATTCCTAAATATTTACAAAAACTTTTACATGCTATATTTTATAGT
Organism: Calephelis nemesis; assembly: GCA_002245505.1. Classification (NCBI taxonomy): domain Eukaryota; kingdom Metazoa; phylum Arthropoda; class Insecta; order Lepidoptera; family Riodinidae; genus Calephelis; species Calephelis nemesis. The sequence goes on from NJDD01005552.1 coordinate 32,774, forward strand.
AGGAATAAATACTGAGCAATAAGGCCATATCTGGCATATATCGTTTTAAGATGTTGGGTTTTACTTTCTGAATCGGAAATATAGGGATAAAGTTATAAAATGTACAATTCTTAGTTACGCGTGTTCGAATGCTTTGATGTATATCTTGAAAAAGTGAAGCATGTAGAATAAGAAACTTAAAAAAGTTTACTGATATATTTTTTTATTAATAATAACTAAGTACAATGTTATTATACATAATTAAGTATAAAGATATTTAAGAACTATAAATTCATAAGTAAGTATACAATACAAATACATGAAAAACACACTTTTATTCTTTAAAACCAAACAATAATGTCGTTCCTTTTATTTAAGATCTAATTTATTAATTTCAAACTTGCAAGAAACTCTTCTGTATACTTTCAAAATTCTAAGAATATATTAACCTGAACTGCCTTATTAAGTAATTTATTTTTACAAAATGGTTTCAGAATATAATATATAATAATACGTTATATTTTGATTTCTGTTTAAGAAAACAAAAATGTTTTGTTTGTTTTAAATTACAAATTCATAAACATGGAAAGTAGGCATCTATGCTGCCATTGTCCTTTTTGTTTACTTTTACTATAACTTTAAAATGTTTATATATGTTACATCCATAATAATATTATAAATGCTAAAATCGATCTGTGTATCTGTTACGCTTTAACGGCTTAACCACTGGACAATTTTCATGAAATTCAGTATACAGATAGTTGTAAAATAATTTGGTAATACACTGGAATTCTACCAAGTGCAGGCGATAAAGATTACAAATTTTACTAGATACATCTTTTTCGCTTAAAAATTACGATCTTTACGCGTCGTCTTCATTTTAAAGTCCTCATATTCAAGCGACATCTAGACTTGAGATGACGTATGTAGATATAAATGTCTTGTAAATTTTGCAAGAAGATTTTTCTGCGTAGTTTGGTCTATATTCTATAAAATTCTGTGGGTTGTTTGCCATTTAATTTAAATTTTATTTAATTAAAGTGCCGATGTATCTTTACAAACTAAAAATGAGTCTCTTGTAAGGTTAAAAAAGATGTTTTACATTGTCATATATACATAACTAACTATTAATCGATTTTAATGTTTCATCCTGCTTGTTAATTATTAAACGAATCAATTAATAATGCCATTATAAAGTTAGATATTACGTAATTATTGTGTTCATTAAAATAGTTCATTTTTAGTTACGCTAGATGTAGGTACTTATCGTAGATATTTAATGTGACCGTTTATTTTGCGCTGTCACTTAAGATTTTTTTTAAATATTATATATAAATATTATTAAGTACATAAGATTTTATCTTTTTTATTACTTTTATAACACATTCTGTCTAAATCAAAACTAGAGATTACAACTATTGCAAAAAAAACATTTAGTTTTATTCAGTTTTACTTATAAACTGACTTCATTTTGTGAAAGATATGGTCACATTATTGAAATATTTTAAAGTGTTAATTTATTGATAAGTTTTTTAAATAGTAAGTTTTATTTTATTACCTACTTGTATATAGAATTTAAGAATGTTTTGTCTCCTTCCGTTAAATTGTTTGTAATGTAATTATTAATACATTTAATAAAATGAGCTTTTATATTTACTTACTTGCGCATTTACTTTTTGACTGAATGTAAGAAGAAGGTTGTATGTTCCTATAGTTTTTTTTATATATGTCTATCGATTTCTCTTTCATTACTGAACATATTTTTGCTTCCATAAATTTGGATCTGATGATGGAATTCCAGGAAAAGAATGAACAACACTCAAATTTTATGTGCGTATATGATATACTTATTAGAATGGAAGTAAATTTTTTGCAGGTTTATTACGTTTTAACTATTTATACGTGGTAAGCTCGAAATATAGAAGAAGGCTGGTAAGAAATACATGTCACTCATTACAAAAATAATAATAAATATCCGTGGACAAGCCACATAAATTTAATCTAGCCCAAAGTAAGCAAAATTATAATATGCTTGTGTTATGGATGTTAGTCAACGATACTAATACAAGGAATTTAATAAACATCCAGACCTGGAAATGTTCTAGAATCTAAATGTTCATCACACAAATGCCTACCCCCGTCGGGAATCCTCGCCTCGCGATTGATCGGTGGAGTTAGGCGTGTAGGCTAGCCCCTCAACCAACTAGGCGGTCAAATGGAATAGAACCTATGGAATCTAAGATCCCTACGATGAAATGGTGCCTGACCAACCTAAAGTTGAGATCTTGAGCCAATTGGGTAAGTTGACATCATTTCTGCCCGTGTTGGTCCGGGCTCCTTTGCAGAATAGTCCATCTGCCTTCCTGTCAGGCAGCTCGTAAAAGGCGAGCATAGGCTTACCGTCACCAACACCATGACATCTGAATAGATGGTAAAGTTTCGCAGCGACTCACCCGGATTGATACAACCGCCTTATCTATTCCTGCCATCTATTCCTGATGTCATGACGTGTTCCTGTTTGTGTAAGGTAGCCGGTAAACTTACCTTTGCTCGAAGCCGTACATCCCGGCCTCAGGTTGGCAATGCACCATTACCGCCTTTGATGTCTTTAGGCGTCGTGAATTCTTACCATCAGGAAATCCGTCTGCTTGTTTGCCTTCCAATGTCATAAAACAAAGTGTTCACCGGCACACGGCCCTCCCAACTTGGACACTCGCGAATACTAAAGCAGATAAGAGAAAAGTAAGGCGACTTTGACATGATTTCACTGAAACTAACTGGCGATAGTCATCAGGATGTAACAACCCCATAGCCCGCTGGTGGTAGTCTAGTACCTAGGGTTATAGCGTTATTCCACCATTTCTGTCAGTAGGTAGAGTGCTGTGCAGCAGCATGCCTTTTGTGTTTGCCAACTTTTTTTGGAATAAAAGAAAATTAAATTAAACTACATTTGCTAAGTACAACTACAGGCATCCCTGTACCGGCCGCAACCCTATCTCGACCGGGTGGGGCAAGATCGAAAGCCCAGATTCTCCACGGGCCGTACTGCCGTCATCCTACGAGTCGAAGTGGCCCACCACCCTGTGTCTGCTCCTCGTGTCCCCTCTTGGACAGAGAGGAGTACTGAGGAGCGGCCTTGCTAGTCCGATTGGTTTCGCCGGGACTCCGCCTTGACCCCTGTTACTCAGCCCCCGCCACGACAAAGCTTGGACTCTTGGAGGGTAGTGGGTGCCCTTATACTTCTGTCTACCTTTTCGGGGATACGGGCGTGAAATAATTACTTGAACTTTATAGTACTTGAATTTGGTCTTGAATTATTTGTCGAGGCTTAAAATTAATATTTATTTAAATAGGTAAAAAGCCTCACCAACATGTAATTAGTTAGTGACGCTACAAATTCTAATAATACAACATGGCAATGTTCAGAAATTCATTTTGCAACATTAGCAGGCGTTAGGAATTTCATATATAATGTGTAAACAAGAATTCCAAGTTTTTACTTCAGTTTCTTCAGTAATCAATTTTACTTTTACCCGTACGCATAGATGTTTGTGTTATGTTAGGTCTGAGTCAGAGATATGAATTATTAGACTCGTCGTCGTGAGGTTACTTATTTTACGCATTAATACAAATAAATTCTAAAAATACTAAAAAGTCAAATCTCAAGTTCTCTAAAGTTTAAGTACCTATTACTTCAAGCCCGCATTCCCGAAGAGGTAGACAGAGGTACAACCAGGGCACCTGTGACGAACCAAAGTCACTGTTTTAGTGATAAGTGGCAAGGCTGTCGCCTACCGGACACATATCCAAGCCCAGGCAACGTCACTTTTATTTGGAAAACAACATCGCCAGTTATCGTTTTGTTACCAGACCCAAGGACTGGACCCAAGACCAAGTCCAACACAGGACCGCTAGACCAAGAGGCATAACTTTTATTTTTTTAAAGGTAATCAAATATTTTTTTATACAAGAGGAGGTAAACCAATAAAATACTTTTTAAAAGAAAGAAAGAAAGTAAGTAAGAAAAATATTTTTTTGCGGAATATGAGTGTTACAAAGATGTTACAAAATTATTTAAGCGTTTCAACATATTCTACCAACTTGTGGTGTGCAAATATTTAATAGGTTTTAATCAAATTACTAATTTTAAATATTTAATTACAATCTACAACACACTGTATTTTGTATTTATTATAAGATTATTTATTAATACAACAATTTTTAGAATGTAAATTAATTTATCCCTGTCTACCGTAAACTACCACCGTTTCCAAACCTAGTCAGACAGGAGAAGAAACGGCGAAACAAACTCCTGCGCACCCGACATCCTGCAATTAAATTAATCATATTAGAAATACTGTATTATCTATTCTTATCTGCAAGTATTTAGTATTTTTGATTGTCGATTTTGATCGTAGCGACTGCTATAAACTGCAGAACCGACAACCGCTGGGGAAGAAAGGTTCTCGAGTGGCTCCCCACACGAGAGGACATAGTGTTGGACGTTCCCAGGTGAACTGATGACCAAATCAAAGTCGTGGGACGTCTAGTGGCTGGATACAAGCGGCTGGTGACCGTGACTTGTGGCGCTCTTCAAAAGAGGCCTATGTCCAGCAGTGGACATAGGCCTCAGCACTTTTGTTTTCTTTTCCTAAATAAGTTCGATTTCTAAAATTATATTATTTCAACTGGAGGGCAGATCTAAAATTTCATAATCTTTGACATAAACATACCTTTTATATAACGGGCTATGAATACAAATTTCATATGTCACAAACATTCATCGACTAAATTAAATTTTGTTACTCTAAGTTACAAATCTGATCTGAATCTCTATTAAATATTTTGGTTATATCGACTGGATATATCACCTTCATGTACCTTTTTTTATGATATTGGAAGGCAAACAAGCAGACGGATTTGCTGCTGGTAAGAAATTCACGCCGCCTAAAGACACCAAAGGTGGTAATGGTGCGTTGCCAAACTTAGGCCAGGATGTTAGGCCTCGAGCAAAAGTAAGTTTACCGGCTACCTTATCCTCCAAACCGGAACACGTCATGACGTTATGGCGGCAGGAATAGGTTAAGCGGTGGTACCGATCTGGGCGAGTCACTGCGAAACTCTACCACCTAGTCAGATGTCACGGTGTTGATGACGCTAAGCCTATGCTCGCCTTTTACGAGCTGCCTGGCAGGAAGGCAGATGATTTATTCTGCAAAGAAGCCCGGACTAACACGGGGGAAACCTACCTATTACTCGCAATATTATTGTGACTATCTATTATTATTATTTTAAGATAAAGGTTAAAAATTCTCATAATGGCAAGGGACAAGCGACGCATATAAATAACATAGAAATTATTGTGTAAGAAGTATCTAAATATATCAATTTTGTAATAAAAATAACGTTGCCCGGGATTAGATATGTGCTCGGTTACCAAATTCCACCTATCACAATGTGGGACTTATGCCCGATTTTACCAAGAGCCCCTTTACTTTAGGGGACTTTTTAGTGTATTTTAAGGGACTGTTTCATAATGAAACTGTCCCATAAGTAACGTTAAACGGCTAGCCGTGGGTGGGCGGTCGTACCTCTGCCTACCTCATTCGGGATACGGACTTGATGATACTTTAACTTTCTTTTTTTACAGCTTCAACCGCTTCAGATCTGGTCCAAGCAGCAACATATCAACGTTGTTCCTGGTTGTTACTCTTAGACCTGGACCCCAGGGTCCGCTTTCCAAATTTTGTTAGCTAATCTTCAATATCCCTGGCAGCCAGTCCAATGGCAGTTGGCTACTATATTGGCTTACCCCACCACAACTAGCCAACATTTGTAGAATCCAGCTCTTGCAAATCTACATAATATCTTCCGTAATATGTCATTCTAATTACGAATATAATCTCGTAAGGGGCCATCCATATATTACGTCACACGTTAATGGGGGGGGGGA
>NJDD01005553.1:0-24305 GCA_002245505.1 Calephelis nemesis
TGGCTGGACAGTCCGGCCAACTCGTATGCAGCTCCGCAGTCCGCGCGCCCTGCCCAGTGTCTCCAACTATACCGTAATTACGGTAAACATACCGTAATTTTGCTGTCTATACCACCTACCGTAGCATATGTGCTACGGTATACAAAGCTACCGTAATTTGAGATTTACTCATTTTCATACTCGAAAAAATAGATAATCAATATGTCAACACTGAATAACAGTAAAATGAGTGCTTCACTACGCTTTCCGCTATGATGATGATTGGGGAATCCCCGTCATATTTTCCCAGTTCGTTCGTTCAAAATCTAACCAAATATAATAGGACCGTCCTGTCAAAAATTGAAACTCCCAAATTGTTACAAGAACAACAAAATATAGATGACCAGTGGCGACGATTACCAATTTTGAAAGAAAATAACCCTTCACTGGATACCAACAATCCTTCTGATATATTTTGGCATCAGATATATTCTACATTCACTATTTCATAATAACATTATTAGGAACTAATAAAACAAGTTAATACAGTTCATTTTAATTTTTAGTTAAGTCAACTACAAGATAGAGATGGAACTAAGCCATTTGCAAGCCTGGCTAACTTTATGATAGAAATATTATGCCTACCGCACTCTAACGCTGACTGCGAAAGAGTGTATAGTCAGGTTAATAATATGAAAACTGATAAAAGGAGCTAACTTAAAACAAAAACTATCACAGGAAATTTACTAGCCGAACAGTGTATAAAAAGACAAGGCAAAAATTGTGTTGATTTTGAGCCACAGAATAAAATGATGAATATGATGAACGCTTCAATATATAAAAGTATAAATGAAAAATAAATATGTATATAAATGGCTTTTATTTAATTAATATAGTTATAAGGTAATTCTACCGTAGTTTTCATAATGGTCATACCGTAGTATACCGTATTTTTTATCTGGTAATACCGTAGTTTGACAAGAGTCAGTTGGAGACACTGGCCCTGCCCGTGATAAACAGGTTTAGGCTGGTTTGTTTGTTTACAAATACGAAAGAAAGTTTGTATTGTAACAAGTTGCGTGCGAGGTTTGCGGATTGATTTTCGTATTAGTTACGTATTAACTATATCAGTGTCTAAAGTCTTTGTAAATATAATTAGGTGTAAATAGTTTAATAGGTTTTATAAATATAATTTAGTGTAGGTACCTACAGTTCAAAAGGATACCTAAAAATACCGGGACGTAGCGGTAATAGTGAATTGTGGTTACATTTTGAAAAAGATGAAGTGAGTGGGAAAGCTAGCTGTAACATATGTAAAGAAAAGATTTCTTATAAATCGACTACTTCGAATTTGAAAAGCCAGTTAAAGCGGAAACATGTGTCCATCTTTAGTTCAGCGTTTTCGTCTCATACTTCGCAAATTATCCAGTCAGTCCTAAGCCTGAAAAAAGTATGAAGGGAAGATCATTCGGAACCCTATGTAGGTAGTAGTCAGTAGGTAGTCATCATAAAATGTTATCTTTCATTAAGCAAAAACAAATTATTCGTAAAATAACATTTCTATTCAACAGCAGTTAATAAAAACGTTTAGTTGTATATCGTTCATGCAATGCAAATTAACGTTCGTAACTCGTTAACTAGTTGACGAAATTAACTAGTTGATCAACTAGTTGACGAACGCAAATTAACGTTAACGTTTCATTGACGGAAAAACCTTCAACGACCCATCGCTAGTCGAATCTTCCGGACGCGACACACTAGCGCCGATACAGCGAGGTGCGGAAAGGGGAAAACTAGGAATGGAATGCAGGATATGACACTTGTCACTCACATTAGCGGCAGATTCAAATCGGCGCAACCAGATTGAATTGACTTAATGGTTGGGCGTGCAGTCCGACAAGAACTTATAAATAGACTATTAATACATAGAGCTCACTAAAAGTTTTGCACTTATATCGGGATTATTTGAATTTTTAATGTTATATTTTTAAAACGTTGCACCCTTTTTAGAAATAAAAAATACAATTGGCGGGAAATAATTTGTCAGCTCTATCCCTCATGAACTGACATCGGAGCAGAAGCTCACGTCGAATGGTGCTCACAGATGTTACTGAAGTACGACCATGGACATTCTAATGACAGTGTCACAGGGGATAAAACCTGGATTTTTTTGTTTTGAATTCGAAAAAAAAAAACAGCAATCTTGTGAATGGTTGTTTGAAAATGAGAACAGAGAAACGTTGGAAAAAAAATTATCGCTTTTTTTTCGGTACAATTTCACTTGAAGATCAAACGAGTGTTAATGCCGAGTGGTATTCTACCATTTGTTTACCCAGGATGTTAGAATATAGCTTCCGAAAAAGTACATTTCGTCACTCATCCTGCGCATAGTAACCTGTGATTTCTATATTTTCCCCAAAATCAAAGCTTTGATGAGAGGTTTTATTTTTACCAATTCTGAAGAGGCAGTGATAGCGTTCAATCAGCACGAGCAAAAGCATCCTCCGAACCGGAACACATCAACGGCAAGCACTGATTTTATGGCGGCAGGAATAGGCAAGGCGGTGGTACCAATCCGGGCAAGTCGCTGCGAAACTACCACCTAGTCAGATATCATGGTGTTAGTGACGATAAGTCTATGCTCGCCTTTTATGAGCGGGTCAATACGGGGTAGTCTATATTTAAACAAAAAACATCAATTAATGATAAATGCGGTCCAAGAGTTTGATACTTCTGACTTATATATTTTATTTTTACTATTATAAATGAGTCAATGTTTGACTTATTTAAAATACCTAGTAGAAAGAAAATATTTCGTTACATAGAGTTACATCTGAAGCACCGGCCAAATTTTGAAAATCGGTTCGGAATCGAGAACATTTTTCGATCTATGAAGAAACTAAAAATTAACATGTTATTTATTAATTTAACTAATTTAGTAAATTAATAAATTAGTTAAACTTATTAATTTAATTCAACATAAACATAGATCGAAATGGTCTTCACAGCAGTGCGCCTTAGTTTTAGGGCATACTTTATCAACTCTTTTTATGGCTGTCATCCACTTTGTTCTCATTTTTGGGTCCTCAGGCACATAAAAAAAGAGTTTATCGGGTGTTTTAACTGTTGAAATAAAGCACTGAGGCACTATATAGTATTTTTTTGACATTTTACCACAGAAAACTTTATAGTTTAGTTTTTTACAGCGTAGCAGAGGCGTACGAGCGAGCACTTGACTCTTACATTGATGAATAACCAAGGGTGTGGCGTCAGCACCTAGTGAGCTCCCGCCCGCGTTTTTAAAAATCTTCAGCCGCAAATACGAACTTTAATCGTTAATATCTCAGTCATTTTTTAAGATATGAAAATACTAAAAACACGTTTTTTCTTGTGATTTTCTGTAGATTTATTTGGCATATAAAGTAAAAAAACGTTTGTCAGGTCCATTGCTGCACTGCATTCTACCACCAGAAGTTCAATATATTCATGCAGTATCATAATGCAGTATATAATTACAAATACCTAATAATGTTTTAACAAGGTATTCACAATGATTAGCAATTGTCGCATCATTAAAATTAACACATAGTAGCTGGTATAATAGTATGAGTCTATAAAGTGATTTGTTTGTGACACATATTCCACTACCATAATGTTTCAATTTAATTCAAATCAAGTTTTTATTACAATATTTTTTGTTTGAATAGAATATAATTACATCTCATTTCTATTTATGGACTCACACTTATACATTTTGATTCATTAAGCATTAAAAGCATACAATGGTCAAGCCAACTTCTTCAACACCACCTCCAAAAATGGCCTATTTCCTATGATTTGTTGTATCCTCAATTCGATGTGGCTTAAATTAATGTTTTTGTTGGGGCCACCACCAGTTCCAACAATGCCTTCTTGATTTTTTTTTTTTGGTGCGGTGCTTCAAGTCACACCAAGTCTATAATGTGATAAAAATATTTTATTTAAAGTCTACAACTTGATTTCTAAATTATGTCTTGAAGATGGGCAATGTTTATTTGTTATGTAGTAACACAGACAATTTAATATTTCTTTGCTTACAACTGCAACGCTACCAAGTTATCAAAGTAACAACTACAATTGGGTAGTAGTAAAACGGGTAACACAACATGTTCATTCTAACAACTTACAACTGCAGTAGTAATAACGGCAAATAATTTACCCGTGTAACAACTATAGTCACTTGGTAGTAACACGGGCAACAAAGGCATATCTTACCTTTCCATGTAGTCGACAATAATTGCCAATTGTTCGCTTGTAACCGTAGGTGCCATTATTAAAAGTTGATGTAGGGAATAAGCAAATAAGATAATAATGTGTATTGATTAAATACCAGTACAACTATTGAAACAATTTATTCAAAACACTTGTACTTTCCACAATATATTTTTACAAACTATCGGTTTCGTTGAAACAAAATTGTTATAACTAGGTAGGTAGGCTTGACGTCTTTAGGTTTAGGTTGACGTCTGACAAATTTGATATTGATTATTGACGTGTTTAAGTCGTGTCGTCATAGAAAATAATTTTGTTTTTTCATACAAATTCGGTCACTACTCTTCGTTTACACGATATCGCTTTAAATTATGATTGTTCTAGCTTTATAAAAAACGTCAACGTTTCGAAACGAAACGCATCGTCTAAGCGAAACGACGCGATCGCGCCGAAACGAAAGTGCACATTCTAACCCCCCTGCTGCCATAACGACAAACGTCACTTCAACAGGCCACTTTGTTCTAAGATGGCCGAGAAATGAAATGTTGTCGTCCGGCGTGTTACTAAAAAAAACATTTTTATTGCGAAAATCGTTAAGAAGGTAAGAACATGTTATTGCATTAAGTTTTCTTGTATTAGGATATAGTGGAATGTGATGTTATTTTGTTGAAATACAATGTTACAAAGGTGAATGGAGCTGAACAGAATTTAAGTCAATTATTAAATTCTTTGTTTATAACTTTTGTTTATTACTGGATTTGATATCTGCTAAAATTCAATAACGGACATGTGTCGAACGTTAACGTTTTTGATGTTTTTTTATTTTATTCATTAAAAGTATTCTATAGGAGGTTTTTAAATATATCTATAGTTATAATTTTGCTTAAGCTCATTATTTACCAGTAATGGACGCCCTGTCCAAGACTGGGTGTTTTAAGGTGTTCATAATTGGGTTATTTGTTTTGTCCTAAGAAAAGATTATACCCCTGAACAAATGGGGAAAGCTTTGGATGCGGTTCGAAAAGGAGAGAAGGTTTCAGTAGCTGCCTCGAGATTTGGCATCCCCCATATAACCCTATGTAACAAAGTTTCTGGAAATAGTCCAACTGTTTGCTCAATGGGACCTCAAATTATGTTTACTACTCATGAAGAGGAAATTTTAGTCAAATGGTTTCTAAAGATGATGGCATTTTCCAGACAACAGGTTACTGAACAAGAAAGACATAATCCATTTACAAACAAAAATCTCCAAAAAAACTCGCAAAAATTTAAATTTTAAATAAAACTGGTCAGACTCCGATGATGAAGTTTTATGTAGGAAACGAGTTTCTTCAAAATCTGCTCCCCGAGTAAGTAAAGGCCAATTCGATATCGTCAACTTTGAAGTGGAACATTTTCCCGGAAAAACAGAAGATATCAATCATGATCAGTACGAAGTAAGCACTATTATTTTGTCTACTGGGAACTCGTTTAGATGGCCTAAAATAACCAGACAAAATATGGTACAAATCTGACAATGTTGTTGAAGTCGTAAATGCGTCATTGCCTCTAAATAACCGGGGCTTCTTCTAAGTGAAAGAAATGGAGAAATATTTACCTAACATATATAGTTAACTACATAGGTATTTTTATTAATGGATCTTATAGATTATAAATCTATTGATTATTTTTAGAAGTGTAATTATTAAACACTACAATTTGATACTTTTTTAGAAATAATGTTCAAAAGTCTGTATTTTTAGAATTTAAGATTTATTTACTATTTAAGAATTGAATCTGAGATTCATTATTGTTTTTTATACGTTCATTGATTTGTTTGTTAATTGTTTAGTAACATGATACATTTAACTATAAAATACATTGAGCAAAAAGATTCTAATGCTAAACCAGCGTCTGATTTTAAATGTAATTGAAAGTGATGATTAATTTTGATTAGAGATTAAAAAGGATCGTGTTGAAAAGTCAGTACTTTGACATTTGGAAAGACTGATTGTACTATAATGAGGACAGACATGTTATATAAACTTGTCTAAAAAATATGAATAAATATCTAAGTCACGGATGTATGGCGTATGTTTAGCACAGTCCATCTTGGATGTTTATTAGTGGCTGTATGTCAACAACTGAATGTTCATGGCTGGTATAATGTCCATTAATGATGGACCATTACTGGATTTCAACTGTACTTTACTGGTGTTTTTAAGTTTCGGAAAAAAATATTCTTTTTTAACTAAGAGTGTAAAAGTTTTAGGTACTCGTATTTTGTTTTCACATAAATGATCTACACATATTTTAGTGACGAAAAAAAATCATATTTTTTTCAGTCAACATGTGTCACAAGACAAGTGTGATTACAATGTGTGACAAGTGATCACCTTATAAGAAAGACTAAAACACTTTGCTTAAACTGTCCTTAATTGGTTCCATCACCCTACTTTAAATTTAGATAGTTTTAAAGGCGATGCAAATAGGGTTGTTGTGTCAGATCGCGTCCACTTAGTGGAGTTTGCAGGTTTGAGGTAAAATATAAAAATGTTCTAGATCTAGTTTTGAATTAACGAATATTGTAACCCAGCCGTGGTATAGTCTATTTTAGGATTAAGCTAAGTTTTAGCCAAAATGTCTAGTGATTATTTTTAAATAATTAAAATAATCGAAATATGGCGATTTGACCATTTTGCGTCCACAAAATCCAGATCGCGTCCACCTATGGACCAGTTTGCGTCCACCAACTTATAAAGGGGTTAAGGGGAGATTTTATTAAGAAAATTTATAGAAATGTTGGGTTTTAAGTCTTTCTTTATAAATACATATGTTCATGCCTAGTTTCTTACTGGGTTGGCAGAGAATATCGAGTACCAAGTGTCACTAGCTTCTTTCACATTCATACCTTTTTTCAAACAAAGAAGCTGGTTGTGGAGACTGTGATGGCAAGAGTTGGCCCTGGGTTAAATTGCCAATGGAATATCAACTTAGGTCTCCCGGGTAACTAAGTACGTCCTTCCAGTTTCGCAATGTATATCTGTACTGGCAGTCTCTAATCTGCCATTCTTACAACGTGTACCAAACAACGGAATATTCCTTTACTCTATATTGTAACAAAATACTTATTTTTAATCTCACTCTTTCTCTGATCTTATTGTTACGATTGCCGTCAATTAAACTATACCTGCAAAAAGCACTACCCCGATAAACAGATTCATTTATTTGCACCAGCGCTACGACGTCTACTAAAACTCTTGAATACCTACGTTATGCCTACATCTCTTTCATGGGCTATTTTGGTTTCATTTGCATTCAAATGTAGATACGATTTTTTTTTTCCAATCCTCATTCATTAGTTCATTACTGTTTGCAGCTCAGATGATTTCTAGCCCAAAATTACATCATCGATTGTTTTTATAAGGTAGGTCACCACTAGCTCATATAATTATTTTTTTTCGCATCCACAATATCTTAATTTTAGAATACAGACATTTTAAAATCTTTAAAAGATTTTGTTAGATCTGCAGGTAGCCAATTTTCTCTTAGAGATTTCACGTCGATCACGTCCATTTTACAAAAATTTTTAGTTTCCTTCAATTTTTACCTATCGTGTTCCCTCTTTCGTTGTTAATATGCTCTTTATCTTTTTTATTTTCTAATGAAAACATCGTCATCCGGGATAGAACATGTGCCCCGTTGGCAATAAGTTTGTCATCTATCGCATTGTGGAACCAAGTATGTTAGGCTAATCGTACGTGCCCTAGTTGCACCTTTGTCAACTTTGGGGAGTACAAGCATGAATATAAGTATATTATAGTATATTTATCTTTATGTCATATAGCATATAGCTCATATAGCTGCTTGTGTATAAGTGGAAGAAGGCAGAAACAGTTTAATGCACTTGTTTTCTTCCGGAGCGGTGGAGGGTACTAGTCCCGATGGGATTATACAATGCACTTTACCGACTATCACCTATCTATTACTGTCCGATTTAATTTTATAAATCAGTTACTTAAGATTTAGCATTTAAATAAACAAGTGGACGCAAAGTGGTATATGGTATAATCCGTCCATCCAGTTTGCGTCCAGGTAAATTTCGACATCTATATCTTTTTCTATTACCATAATTATGTGGACGCAAAGTGGCTATTTTAATAAGCATAATAATAGTGGTAAAAACAAAATAAAACCCCATCTTTATAACATATTTCTTTATATTAAAATAAAGGATCAAGTTAGAAATAGTAAGATGAGTTCGCGTCCACCCTGGACGCAAACTGACTAATTCGTAAAATTAGTATACCACTTCGCGTCCATCTCATTTTCACCTTAAAGAATACAATAATCAATCAAAATCATCATTATTTTTGTTCTTTTATTCATTTGTAAGGTCTAGGAACTAATAAAATCTTCAATTAAAATTAAAACATTGAAAAATTACGTATGAAACGCGCGCCGGTTCACTATTTTTTTACTAAAATTATAGCTATTTACACAACTTTTTTGTATAGCTAAGATTCATTATTTTTTTTAAACAGGAAAAATTATGTGAACAGTTCTTTTGTCTTGGTATATGTGTTACTAATATATTGTATTATAGGCAGAAACGACTTCTAATTTCCCTAGTTTGTTAGTACACTTATTTTTAAGGGTTTTTTAAACGGTGTCCGCGAAATGGACGCGAATTTTTGCGTGGACGCGAATGGGCACACATACCCTAATTGGTCTACTTTCTATGAAAATTTTAAAACGCTAATTCACGAAAATACACGCTTATCAAACACGGAAAAAGTCCGCTATTTTGTAAGTTGCTTAACCTACAAAGCAACATTAGTATGTGCTGGTATTATACCTAACGGAGAAAATTACTCTATTATCTAAAACAGCCTTGTAGAAAAGTCCCAGGACAAAAGAATTCAGGCCGCTATGTATTTAGACCAATTATTAAATCACAAACCTAACCTACCCTTAGACAGTTTTCTAGAACGTTTCGCGACTTCAGAAGCTGCACTACAATGCTTAAATTTAGAAAACCTTTCTGACTTTATTATAATGCATAAAGCATTGAAAGAACTAGATAAAGATATCGTGAACTTTTTTTAAAGACATTTATAGAAAAACCTATTCCTAGCTTTGCCTATTTATTAAAATTTGTAAAAGAACAAACCGAAATTCAAACGCTTAGAAACCCTGTCTTAATTTCTAATACTAAACCTCATAAAATAATTAATTACACGTATCACTTAAAATCATCTTACGCCTGTGTAAACAGAATTAATTCAACGTTTTCTAAACAAATTTCTTGTAATGTTTGTGGTGGCTCCGAAATACATCCGCTATATAAATGTAACTATTTTATGAAACATGCACCGCCCGCTCGCAATAACATAGTTTATAAAAATAAAATGTGTAAAAATTGTTTAGGTTTTCATAATATTAAACAATGTCAATCTAAAAATAGATGTAGCGTATGTCTTATGCCTCACCATACCCTACTGCATATAGATAACTTTTCTTAAAATAAAAATACCGCTGGGCTTGAAGATTCGCATTCTCGTAACCAACCACTAAGCCATAGAGATAACGAGTGATGAATCGTAAACTATCACCAGGGCATATTCGTTTCCGCAATGAAATCATGAAAGTGAAATTGGCAACCCGATCACTAAGCAGAAGTGTCGCCTGGTGTCGCCCAAGCTTTAGATTTATGTGACCAATTAATTACCTCCACCAATATTAATAAAACACAGGCAACAAGTAAATTTTATATATTTTTTATATTTTTTTGACATTTTAAACTCCAGATCAACGGGGCAGTATAGATTTAAAACCCCCATTAACCCGACAAATGCAGAATAAATATTTATTTTTTTAAATAACGCTGAAGAAAATATTGGTCACTACGTATATATAGCAAAACTAAGAGAACTGTCGGTCAGCGAATAATAAATTATAAAAAAGAGAGCAGCGGTAGAATGCAATTTAAAAGCTGGCTTTTTGATTTGCATTCAAAGTTTAAAATAATTGTTTAATACTAATGTTCTTGGGGAAGCACTGCTGAAATATATTGCAACATATAGATTAAATCAAGACCATATTAATTTTTTTTTTTGGTGTTATCCGACGTCAAGATAGTTACAACAAAAATCCAAACACCATTCAATTTAAAGGATTAAAAAAGTTTTAGAATTACGTAGTTCTTTTCGAGGAAACTGTGTTCCTTTAGAGCATACTCCAATATTATCATGTTCATCGTCTAAGGTCACAAATATTCATTCTTCATCAGGATATTATTCCACTTGGTTGATATGTGTGCAGTTAATGCTTGGTTACTGTAGCGACGCAAGACTGACCAATACATGTCACTATTTGACTTCAAGCTAGCCATTTCTGAACATTATTGCAAGGCTGGCAAAAGCATCTCAAGAAAAAGAGGCTGTCTTAGTATCAGTAATCCCGGCACACCTACCTTGTCACGAGGAAATACTCCTACGTCATCTAGAACGGGTACTCCTACCAGTAGAAACAAATCTTTTGCACCTCGAAAAAGGGCACGGAAAACCCCAGCAAAAGTGCAAGACCTACCTCTAAATTCAGTACGTACACACAAAATTGACCATTTCCCGATACACCAAAAGAATCGTCAATTAAGTCAGAATGATTGTTCTTCATATAAAATGTGAGAAATGTGACATGTTTCTTTGGTTGAATGAGAAAAGAAACTGTTTTAAAGAATTTCACCTTGTGTTAGTTTTGGTAATTGTTGTGCATAGGAAGCCAAAAATGGCAGTCTTAAACACTGACGTTATTGCATGGGAAGCCAATTTTTTTTCTAAAATAAGATACTTATTTTTTTCACTTTACATTTGGTCTTACAAGCTCTATTAAAACACATGTGAGCGGCGGTTCAGATGTTGGACTTGACTGCATGAGGTCCCGGGTTCGAATCCTGGGTCGGGCAACAAAAAGAAAATTTGGTTTTTCCAATTTTCTGATAAAAAAATGTTGCTCGAGAATGTGCCCGGTTGGCAATATGCTTGCCACCTTATCACATTGTGGAAATTAGTGTCTTCGGCTAGTCGTGGGTTCCCTGGTTGTGCCTCTGCCTACCCATTCGGGGATGTGGGCGTGAAGATACTCATTTATTTATTTTTTATTTAATAATTCATGCAATAGAGGGTTAAATTAAAACGCTAATACTGCTTTTAATTAACATAAAATTATTTTTGTTTTATTTTTGTTCCCAATGAAGTAAGATTTTATAAAATTTGTTGTTTTGTTAGTATTGTGTTTTATTTGCAGTGATTTGACAACAAGCCACGTTTAGTTAACACTTGTACCTAACTGACAGTCACAAACTATCTCTTTTGTTTTTACTATACGAATAATTCAATCCCTTTCATATCATCTAGCAAGGTTGTGACGCTTTAGTAATAGGAATTGCGCATGTGTGCAACAGTTGCCCTCGATCGTCACAGAGTTTTTAACAGTTTTGCGAGTCTATAACATAACCATACTTTTTAATTATCATTGATTCAAAAGAGTCCCCCGTGTTGGTCCGGGCTTCTTTGCAGAATAGACCATCTGCCTTCCTGCCAGGCAGTTCGTAAAAGGCGAGCATAGGCTTACCGTCACTAGCACCGTGATACCTGACTAGGTGGTAGAGTTTCGCAGCGACCCATCCGGATTCGTACCACCGCCTTACCTATTCTTGCCACCATAACGTCATGACGTGTTCTGGTCTGGAGGGTTCCTGGATGCTGGCACCCATAAGTTGGAATTTTGACATTTATTTTCTTCTAAATAATTGGTCAGTAATTGGTCATAAATGGTCAGTACATTTCCGAATTTGGTCAGGTTTGGTTTTTCTGAAAATGGAAAAATAAAATTTTAAGGTCAATACATAACTGTTGGCACCCCTGGTTGCACTTACAAAAAAGATTAGTATTACATATAATTGGTCACTAAAAGGTCATAATTGGTCAGTAGATTTCAGAATTTGGTCAGGCTCTGTTGCATAGATATTCGTAGTTTAAATAATTTCAAGGTCACAAAATGGACTTTAGCACCCTCAACTCCGTATAGCGACCCAATGATTAACCCAAATAATAGGTCATTATTTGGTCATAAATGGTCAGTATATTTAAGATGCAGAAAAGGTCATTATTTCTAAATATTGAGGTTTTAAAATATGTAGGGTAATTTTGTAAGGAAATTTCAACATTTTTAATAACGTATACCCGCTATTTAGGTTTTATGTTTTTGTCACGAATAAATTAAACGAAATAACAAAAAAATAGATCTGGAAATTTATAATTGCCTAAATTATCTAATTTCTACAGAATTCAATAAAAGCAAATTTTCCCCGAAAACTTAGGGAAATCGTTAAGCTATTTTTTAGCTTAAAAAATAACCAAATTCAAAATTGTGACTATCTCATCTGGTCCGCCTCATCGAACTCTGAAATGGTCAGCATATTCCAGAATTGTGTCAGGCTTGTAAATTATAAGAATTTACGAAATATAAAAAAAAAAACTAAAATTGCATTTATAACTTTCGATGTGGTCCTATCGAATTAAAAACGTCAATCCTAACAAGAAATAAATAACTAAACAGAGTATATGCTATTTCTGACAGAGTTGAAATAGTTAAAATTTTCCCCGAAAAATTAGGGGAATCTTTAAGCTACTTTTTAGCTTAAACAAAAACCAAATTCAATATTGTCACTATCGCATCTGCTCCGCCTCATTGAACTCTTAAATAGTCAGCATAGTCCAGAATTGTGTCAGGCTTGTAAATTATAAGAATTTAAGAAATATGAAAAAAAAATTAAAATTGCATTTATAACTTTCGATGTGGTCCTATCGAATTAAAAACGTCAATCCTAACAAGAAATAAATAACTAAACAGAGTATATGCTTTTTTTGACGGAATTGAAATAGTAAAAATTTTCCCCGAAAAATTAGGGAAATCTTTAAGCTACTTTTTAGCTTAAACAAAAACCAAATTCAATATTGTCACTATCGCATCTGCTCCGCCTCATTGAACTCTCAAATGGTCAGCATAGTCCGGAATTGTGTCAGGCTTGTAAATTATAAGAATTTAAGAAATATGAAAAAAAACTAAAATTGCATTTATAACTTTCGAAGTGGTCCTATCGAATTAAAAACGTCAATCCTAATAAGAAATACATAACTAAACAGAGTATATTATGCTAGTTTTGACGGAATTGAAAAAGTTAAAATTTGCTCCGAAAAATTAGGGAAATCTTTAAGCTATTTTTTAGCTTAAACAAAAACCAAATTCAATATTGTCACTATCGCATCTGTTCCGCCTCATTGCACTCTTAAATGGTCAGCAAAGTCCAGAATTGTGTCAGGCTTGTAAATTATAAGAATTTACGAAATATGAAAAAAAACTAAAATTGCATTTATAACTTACGATGTGGTCCTATCGAATTAAAAACGTCAATCTTAACAAGAAATAAATATCTAAACAGAGTAAATGTAATTTTTGACGGAATTGAAATAGTTAAGTAAGATTTTCCTAATTTTTCGAGGAAAATTTTAACTATTTCAATTCCGTCAAAACTAGCATAATATACTCTGTTTAGTTATTTATTTCTTATTAGGATTGACGTTTTTAATTCGATAGGACCACATCGAAAGCTATAAATGCAATTTTAGTTTTTTTTTTCATATTTCTTAAATTCTTATAATTTACAAGCCTGACACAATTCTGGACTTTGCTGACCATTTAAGAGTGCAATGAGGCGTAGCAGATGCGATAGTGACAATATTGAATTTGGTTTTTGTTTAAGCTAAAGAAAAGCTTAAAGATTTCCCTAATTTTTCGTGGAAAATTTTAACTATTTCAATTCCGCCAAAACTAGCATATATATACTCTGTTTAGTTATTTATTTCTTATTAGGATTGACGTTTTTAATTCGATAGGACCACATCGAAAGCTATAAATGCAATTTTAGTTTTTTTTTCATATTTCTTAAATTCTTATAATTTACAAGCCTGACACAATTCTGGACTTTGCTGACCATTTAAGAGTGCAATGGGGCGGAGCAGATGGGATAGTGACAATATTGAATTTGGTTTTTGTTTAAGCTAAAAATTAGCTTAAAGATTTCCCTAATTTTTCGGGGAAAATTTTAACTATTTCAACTCTGTCAGAAATAGCATATACTCTGTTTGGTTATTTATTTTTTGTTAGAATTGACGTTTTTAATTCGATAGGACCACATCGAAAGTTATAAATGCAATTTTAGTTTTTTTTTCATATTTCGTAAATTCTTATAATTTACAAGCCTGACACAATTCTGGACTTTGCTGACCATTTAAGAGTGCAATGAGGCGGACCCATAGTAATAGGAATATATAAAGAAGTGCAACAATGTTCTATAGCAAATTTAGTTGTATAAATACCGTTGGAATCGACATATAACTTAAAAACATCTCTGTCTCTTTTAACAAAGGTTGATATTATGTACGCCGATAAAGATAACGACATTTTTGTCTATGCTCATTTTGGCGTCGATTTAAAGTGACGTCATGACAGTTCTCATGTTTGCCAAGAATCCATATTTAGTGTTTGTTACAATTGTCGATATTTTATTTTACGTTCCCAAAAAAGAATATTTTGACAAAATACGAATGTATACCATTGCCACTGAAAATATCAATCACAGTCTAGCTTAATAATATTTTTTACAAGTGCTTACTTTTCTATAAGTATAGAAAGTGGTTTGAATTTAATCTGATACATTTTTTTGTAATGATAATCAATCTTGTAATAAATATAAGGAGTTAACTTATATAAAGAATAAACGTATTTGCACGCCACAATGTAAAAAAAACGTGCTCGCGAAAAGTAAACAAATATTCTTTCTTTCGTTTAATTACATTTCCCTGTTTAGGTATAAGCCAACTGAGTAGCACAAAGTATAGTAAGGTGATAGTTGCGATTTCCTTCGGTAGGTAAATAATAATTCTTATCTATTTGCCTAAACTTAACTATCAATCGTCACTAATAGATCATGTATCGATATCGGTACTCTACTTTTTTCTGGACAGCCTTATAATGTCAAAATGGCAGCCATATTTAGTAGCCGACGGCAGGCTTTTTTGGTAGCTATTTCATGTCCACATACTTAGATGTCAATGGGCGGACCAGATGTGATAGTTTCAATTTGAATTTGGTTATTGTTTAAGCTAAAAAATAGCTTAAAGATTTTCCTAATTTTTCGAGGAAAATTTTAACTATTTCAATTCCGTCAAAACTAGCATAATATACTCTGTTTAGTTATTTATTTCTTATTAGTATTTGACGTTTTTAATTCGATAGGACCACATCGAAAGCTATAAATGCAATTTTAGTTTTTTTTTTCATATTTCTTAAATTCTTATAATTTACAAGCCTGACACAATTCTGGACTTTGCTGACCATTTAAGAGTGCAATGAGGCGGAGCAGATGCGATAGTGACAATATTGAATTTGGATTTTGTTTAGGCTAAAAAATAGCTTAAAGATTTCCCTAATTTTTCGGGGAAAATTTTAACTATTTCAATTCCGTCAAAACTAGCATAATATACTCTGTTTAGTTATTTATTTCTTATTAGGATTGACGTTTTTAATTCGATAGGACCACATCGAAAGTTATACATGCAATTTTAGTTTTTTTTTCATATTTCTTAAATTCTTATAATTTACAAGCCTGACACAATTCTGGACTATGCTGACCATTTAAGAGTTCAATGAGGCGGAGCAGATGCGATAGTGACAATATTGAATTTGGTTTTTGTTTAAGCTAAAAAGTAGCTTAAAGATTTCCCTAATTTTTCGGGGAAAATTTTAACTATTTCAATTCTGTCAAAAATAGCATATACTCTGTTTAGTTATTTATTTCTTGTTAGGAGTGACGTTTTTAATTCGATAGGACCACATCGAAAGTTATAAATGCAATTTTAGTTTTTTTTTTATATTTCGTAAATTCTTATAATTTACAAGCCTGACACAATTCTGGAAAATGCTGACCATTTAAGAGTTCGATGAGGCGGACCAGATGAGATAGTCACAATATTGAATTTGGTTATTTTTTAAGCTAAAAAATAGCTTAACGATTTCCCTAAGTTTTCGGGGAAAATTTGCTTTTATTGAATTCTGTAGAAATTAGATAATTTAGGCAATTATAAATTTCCAGATCTATTTTTTTGTTATTTCGTTTAATTTATTCGTGACAAAAACATAAAACCTAAATAGCGGGTATACGTTATTAAAAATGTTGAAATTTCCTTACAAAATTACCCTACATATTTTAAAACCTCAATATTTAGAAATAATGACCTTTTCTGCATCTTAAATATACTGACCATTTATGACCAAATAATGACCTATTATTTGGGTTAATCATTGGGTCGCTATACGGAGTTGAGGGTGCTAAAGTCCATTTTGTGACCTTGAAATTATTTAAACTACGAATATCTATGCAACAGAGCCTGACCAAATTCTGAAATCTACTGACCAATTATGACCTTTTAGTGACCAATTATATGTAATACTAATCTTTTTTGTAAGTGCAACCAGGGGTGCCAAAAGTTATGTATTGACCTTGAAATTTTATTTTCCATTTTCAGAAAAACCAAACCTGACCAAATTCGGAAATGTACTGACCATTTATAATCAATTACTGACCAATTATTTAGAAGAAAAAAAATGTCAATATTCCAACTTAGGGGTGCCAGCATCCAGGAGCCGGTCTGGAGGGTAAGGTAGCCGGTAAACTTACTTTTGATCAAGGCCTAACATCCCGGTCTCAGGTTGGCAACGCACCATTATCACCTTTGGTGTCTCTAGGCGGCGTGAATTTCTTACCATCAGGAAATCCGTCTGCTTGTTTGCCTTCCAATATTATAAAAAAAAGACATGTGTTTGGCCAAACAGCGATTAGAAGCAACTTATACAAATAAAAGAGGTCAAAAACAAGACCTCAATATTATTTTTAATTGATTACCTTTCAAAATATGTATCTCATTACAGAGAAAAAATAGAGGTATGCAATATTTGAAATTGTAGACGTATAGGCAAAGATCGTGTATGATACAAAGGTACTAACATTGATAAATATTCCTTATAATTGAAATATTCTGACCCTGAGTTTGGCTGTTTTCTAATCCAAATGTGTTTCCAATCGATACTTCCAAAACAATTAGGTGAATTCCATAGTGTATTCAGTACCGATGAGTATTTTCGACTCGTTACTGTATATGCCGTGGCATATATTCAGGCTGCAATTTTTCCCACAAAATTTAACAGGTATCATAAACAATCTATCTGAAATCAATTTAAATGCGTTCTTTCTAATATATGTAAATAATAAAACATAAATAAATATAAATATTCTCCCAATCGCTATTTCGATTTGGTCAAAAATGCACAAAACATCCTCTGTACACATGTTTTTTTAAATAAACCACTATCTGTATTTACAAGAATACAATATTATTTTATTAATTAATAGCTATGTATGATATTTTAGCAACTGATGGCAAGGAACGATGAAAGAATATTCGCAAAAGATATGCAAAATACTCCAATCACAAGTTGTGCCATGGGGATCAGCAACAACTAAATTCAAGGAATTCAATATCTGGGGCCGCATTTACAATTTCTAAATATTTTTTATGAAATCTCGACCTCCTAAAAGTAATATTAAAGCACCGGTAGAGGTAAACTCATTCCACGCTGATGACAATACTGCTTCGGGTGATAAGTCAAAAAGTTCACTTCCCAAATCTACAGAGGGAAAGTCTGCTTCACCATTAACGGACTTTATGCCTTTAACTTCAGCCATATACGTGAAAAACCGCGTACCCTAAAGGATGGCCATAATGATTTGAGTTTTTCTCAGCAAAAAGACAGAAATTAAACAAGAAAATTGGTTCAACCGATCTTTGTTTCCTCAAAAGTGTGTTGCCGGACACGATGGCCATGACTCCGCTGCAAAAACGTCAATTTAAAATCGGAGTACTGTATTTGGCAGATCAGATTTTGGCAGAGAATAAGAATATTACAACTACTAGCACAAGTAGCACATATTCCAATAGTTGCACGACAATCAATATTGAGACTGTTCAGCAAAATTCAGAAACTACAACCAATCAAGACGAAAATGTAATTCCAATTACCACAAACACACATAAAAACAATCTAGATAGCGTATTAGATTTTCCATTTGAATGAAAATTTTATGCCCCTGTCCTGCTTGCCTCACAGGGTGGACCGCATATCTAATGATCTTTTTTAAGTTCTTCAAATGCAACAGAACTTGCAGATTTTTTTTATCTGACGAAGAGGACATGTTTTCATGATGAAATCAAACACTAGAATGCCCGAAATACGTCCCTTATGTTCCCTTTTTACACGTCTGTTCGGCTCTGCTCCGGCGCCGAGCCCCCAATTCAGCCGCGCCTCGCCCTCGCCCGACGCCTCTTGTATTCGTTTCGCGCCTTATTGTTTACCCCGACTCGCGTCATCAAGCGAAGTGTACGTGCGATTTATTCATTTTTCGGTGAATTCTTACGAAATCTTTTGTTTGTAAATGGTAAGTGATGCTGTTTTTAAATGTCTTCTACAAAAATTTATTGGGTATGTGTAGTATGAATTAGTATTTAATCAAATGAAATAGCTAACGGTTTTGAAGCGTCGTCGTCATTTAATTTCGATAAGCTTATGAGCAAGATGAAACATTTTAATTGAGGGCAAAATGCATAACTTTTTATTTTCCGCTTCCCGACCACTTAATGTCTGTACTTGAGTAATTTCTGTTAAAGTCAAACGTCAAGTGGGGGTTGTCGCAACGGCCAAAAAAGGACAACCTACAACTATGATCTGTGCTTGCAATGCCACTGGTCGCTCTGAACATTGGATAAAGATAAAGGATGAATGAACTTCCCAAAGGTTCTTAAGCCTGGTGTCCTGAATCTCTGGATAACACTACTTTCAACAACTGGCTGCAAATATTCATCGACAAAACGACAACAGCCAACAGCTGACAGGCCAGTTTTGCTGATTTTAGACAATCACATAACTCACCAAAATCTGGAAGGTTTAAATTTAGCGAGAAAAAATGATGTTAGCATTCCGCCGCACACAAGTCACAAACTTCAATCACTAGATGTGTCAGTGTACCGTTCATTTAAGGCGGCCTTTGAGCAAACACTAGACACATTCCCGAAGAATCATCCTGGAAGACGTGTAACCCAGTTCGACGTGGCAAGCCTAGTTCGCATTGCCTATGAAAAAATTTCTACAGTACAAAATGCTAAAAGTAGATAAAGAGAGGCCGGAATTTTCCCGTACAAAAAATTGTTCCCGGATTTAGTTTTTGCACCGGCTACCGTTTATGAAAATACCCCAGTGAATAGACTATCGCTGCGACTCACGATGGGGATACCAGTGCTAACAGAGAAAATTCGACTGCTATTGGTAATAATGCGTTAGCTGAAGCTCAGAACCCTGTGACACAAGAAGACGACGATGTAACAAACGCAGAGGATGTTTTAGTGACTGAAAGACGTAAAAACCCACCAAATAGTATTGATGAGGGGAGATAATCTTAATGACATCACAGAAAGCTCAGCTGCTGTATAAGTCAGTGCTTCAGAAAATAAGGAGGGTGATAGCTATTGTGTAAAATTTGTAATTATTGGACATTCAGTAACACTTATCTAATAATAAATAGATAAGTGATGAGTGTGTGAAGTGTTAACTACATAATATTAAAAAACGATTATTCGAAAATGGCAAAGAAACGAACATAACTGGTTACGTATACGTGCAAAACGATATAATTTTTTTTGGTAAGTTTTAATCGTTTTATTTACTCAGGTATTGAATATTTCAAAATTATTAATTTCCAGTTTTGTAGACAAATCCTTAATCTTTAGTATACTGATAGTTTTATTTATTTAATGTTTACTCGCTGTAGTTTTATTTGTTTATAATGTTGTTTAATGTTTATGGCCCAACAACAAATGGTGCTCCATTGTTGGTTGGTATTGGCGACCAATATGACCTACTAGGCCATATTGGTCGCGATAAGGTTACACAGTAATATATTCTTCTTCCTAAGGTAATGGCGCCACGGAAACCACTAGCTCAAAGGAAACGCCAAACATGGTGCAAAACATCAATGGCAAGAGCTATCGAAGGTGTTCTAAGTAAAAAAAAAAGTCATTTAAGAAACACACTCGTAAATTACTTCTAACAGGCACATAAGTAGATTACGCACATTATATTAGTAGATTTACGCACTGTGGTTGTATTATAGTTGTCATCATTTGTTTCAAGCACCTGCATTGTTGTTTTTCTGTTGGTCCAAAGGTTGGCTGGTAGAGAATGTTAGCGCATTAAGCTCGCCTTTTGTATAACATATAGAAATATGGTGTACAATAAAGATTAAAATAATAATAATAATAATAAAAAAATGAATACACTATAAGATTCTAAGCTCCATAAGGTAACTCGAATAAACATTAAGACGCCTAGTAGTGACAAGTGAACTACCAGCATACTAGAACTGAACTAGAAAAACAAATAGTTAAGTATGTGTTATTAATGGAAGGCTCAGAAAGACTTATAGTGTGCCATAATATCCGAAGTTACTCTAATTTGTAACTGCCAATTAAATACTGTCATTATTAATTATACACCTATTGTAAAAATTGTGATTATTTGACTGATTTTTAAATAATTTTGTATATCTTGTTGTAGAAAAACTGACATAAAAATAAAATATTTATTACTTTGTAAGAATTTCCAAAGAAAAAAAGATGAATCTACAACAAATCTACAACTGTGCGATTCCGAAGACATTTCTTACCTCGCATATTTCTTTCTGGAAAAGTTACCGGGGGCGGTATTCTCAAACGATTATGACTTTAGAACCTTCAAGAAAAGAGTTTATTCGTATCTGATGATCTTAATACATGTAAAAGAGTGTTTGTTAAAACGACCTTATGAGAAAGTAACTCTGCAGCCACCATATGACGGTCCATATAATGTCATAAAAAGACAAGAAAAAATTTTATTATTAAGTTAGGAGATGAGGGTAAATAAGTAAATAAAAAACTTCGTAAATCTGCGGGTTAGCGCCTCACTTATTACATGAATCAGTAAGCGCCCGGCACTGTACTTGGCTACTTGGCGACACGTTTTTAGGCTGGCACTGCGCTTGAATGTTGTAGATTATTATAACAAGTTGTATTTGGAATTGTGAGATTTATGTGACAATGAATAAGGCTCAAATATGGATGAAGAATCGGGGCCGTCGAGACCTAAACGAGCAACACGGCGGTTAGATTATGGGTTGACCGACAACGATTGATGAAGATTAGCTTTACTAAGTTGATGGCAGTGATGATAATTTAGATCCTGAGGAATGCGTTACATCATCAGATGTTGAAGAAGAGGTCGAAGACCTGCGGCTTATTGCCGAAAATGCGTTATTTAGTGCCATTATTGCCAACTCAAAGTTCATCCGGATCATACCAGGTATCTGAAGAAGCTCCATCAGCTGCAGAAATCCCTGCCAGGATTTGGTATACGTCTGGTGAGCTAAGATAGTTTGAATTTTGTAAACATAATAAGTTTTTTGAGATTCTTGGGAACACCCCGATAGTGATTTTTGCAAAAACCAATGCTCAAGGTGTGAAGCAATGTTGTCAAAATACGGTTTCGGAAAATTCAAGAATTACATTTTGGAAAGAGTTTTCTTGGGATTACTATTCCACATGGGTTTCATTCAATTGGAATTTATTGGAAAAGGAACAGATTACTCGGTAAACCAATTTTCGGTCAACAAATGAGTAGAAATAGATTTTTGCTTATAATGAGGTGTCTTCACTTCAGCTCTGATATAGAGAATGACCCAGAACCTCTTTACAAAATACTTACCGTCATTATTTCAATGAAAAATGGATAATCGCTATTATCCTGCACGAGAATTGTCTCTGGATGAGAGCATGGTGCTTTGGAGAGTGAGTCTAAGGTTCAGGCAGTTTATCAAAAATACCAGACATAAATACGGCATAAAACTGTACATGCTGACCGAACCAGACGGTCTCATACTCAAGTTTCGAGTATATGTAGGGAACCAAGATAAAGAAGTGGAAGGAAAAGGTTGATGCAAAAGTATCTTCATAACGGGCAAGCATTATACATGGACAATTATTACCATAGCTGGGCACCGTTAATCAAATAGTTAACTTCGTTAATCGTTAATCCGCTACAAAAAAAGTTAGCTTCGTTAAACACAAGTTAACGTTAATCGTTAATCCGTTAATATATGTAAAATTGCATTTTTATATCGTTGCGTTAGTGAACTTATAAAACTTGTTGGTTTATGTTCTGGAAGTTTCAGGTTAGAAATAAAACAAAATACTTGTATAATTCAAATGTTCCTCTTCATGAACATTAACATGTTGAAGTTCTCGTCTGAAAGCGAGGCTCGTTTTTGTGTTAAAATGTCTTTACCCGTGGAAAAAAGACGTTCAACTGCAGCGTTTGCATAGCAGTATTGTATTTAATAAATAGATTTATGAATATCTGTTGAACGAGTTTTTTGATTTCATGTCCAGCCACATTTTAACGAGACTTTGCGCTTTATTTTTTAAAGAGTTGGAGCTCTTTGGCTTTTCTATAGACTGAGGGACAGAATTGACAGTCTTCCTCCTCGTCATCGTCGTTGTTACTCGCATTGCTCCCTTCGCCAGTTTAACTATCTCTGTCCTTCAAAATTTATAATAACAACAAACAAAACATTCGTCGTAGACGTTGATCCAACGTCACAGTCAGAGTCTCAACAGGATTCCAGAGGAATGGCTAATAATTTATGAAAATCCCGTTATTTCTGAACATATTTTACTTGTGCCGACACCAAAAAATAAAAAATCTTGCAGAGGCCGAAAGTCATCTGCCGCTACTGCGTTGACTGAATCTCCTTACAAAC
This sequence comes from Calephelis nemesis, assembly GCA_002245505.1. Taxonomy (NCBI): domain Eukaryota; kingdom Metazoa; phylum Arthropoda; class Insecta; order Lepidoptera; family Riodinidae; genus Calephelis; species Calephelis nemesis. The sequence goes on from NJDD01005553.1 coordinate 23,234, forward strand.
AGCAACTTGAAGTATCAATCAAGTAGCACAGAGAGGAAAAGGGCGGGGAAAAGTTCGTGGATGAAGTGGCAGGAAGACAATATGAAACTTTTCTCTAAGTAATATAAACAGCCACTTGGAAACCAAGAAGTGTCTAACTTCAGGAGACACTGTTATGGCAGAAAATGGATAAACATATCAAGCTTACTGAAGACGAGGCTTGCTGCATTTTTTGCTCTAATAATTATTCTAATGACCAACTAGGTGGAACTTGGATGCAGTCCCATCATGTGAAATATGGGCACGCCTTAAATGCTCAGATTGCGCAACAGAATATATTTGTGATTTTTGCCAATAACATTTTTTCGTACTTATATTTGGAGCAGTTCTGTAATAGCTTAGGACTTTATTTTTATTTTTTCAATAAAGCTGAATATTTCTCTCAATTGTTGGTTTTATTTTGTTCGACCGTTCCTAACATGAAGGTATATTAGTTTTTATATATATTTAGTCATGTCATATCATACTCATGTCATACACACTCGATAAACAAAGTAGAGTTCCAAATCAGCACCTATTCCTCTTTGTTTCGAAATGTTTTAAATCAGATTGTAGAGTCAATACCTCTTCAGCAGAAAAGATCACAGAAAAAAAAATATCAACGTCAAAGCATAATGACCACATGTCGAAAAACATGTTTCTCTCATTTATTTTATTTATTATTTATGGTATATATCCAGTCAACAGTCCACGCATAAGCGATCAAAGAGTATATAAATACTACGTAATAAGAGGCGGGACTTCCATAGATACATAGCAAACCCGAATTTGTACAAAGTTTACTTGAAAAAGTATAACCCGTATAATTTGAAAGTAAGTCTAAAGGCGTTCAGATATAAGGCAACCAGTGTCATATGATTTGGGCAGATAATAAACATAGCAAACTTTTTTTTTCATTTTTTGATATGAGAGTTGCGCCAAACTGTAAGCGATTTTGCTGCCCAATTGTCCACACACACACACGTTTTGCGAAAAATGGCGGGAAATCGGAAAAACGACGATATCTTTCGATTTATGTATTAAAAACATATAA